>JADRCC010152492.1:0-10384 GCA_019843855.1 Hylomyscus alleni
TTTTTTTGGAGATAGGATCTCATGTAGCTCAGGTTAGCCTCCAACTTGCTATGCAGCTAAGGACAGCCTTGAGCTCTCAGTCCTCCTTCGTCCATCACCAAAGTGCTGGGATTACCTGCATGCAACACAGTATCCGGACATCATCTGTGTAAAATGACTGCGGTGGTTTGAATGGGAAATGTTCACATAGGCTCATGTGTTTGAACACCTGGTGGTGTGTTTAGGGAGGTTATAGAAGCTTTGAGAGTGTGTCAGTGGTGGCTTATAGCCCACACCACTTCCTGGCCTCTCTCCCTCCATCCCTCCATCCCTCTGTCCCTTTCTCTCCCTCCCTTCTTCCCTCTCTCTCTTTGTCTCTCCTTCCTGATAGTTGAGATGTGATCCCTCAGCTCTCTGCTCCTATTTCTATGCTTCCCCCATCATTATGGACTCTATCTGGAACCTGATGCCTAAGTACACTGTTGCCTTTGTAAGATGTTCTTGGTCATTTGTGCTATTTTATTGCAGCAACCAAAACCTGGTTAACGAAAATGAGAACCAAATGTGATAAGCAAACCTTGGGATGAACCCAGACCATAAACAAAATAGTATAAATGGCATGATTTGGACAACCAGGGAGATGGCAATAAGAACCTGGGGAAAACAGAGCACTATAATAATGCTGTTTTTCATATTTCTTAATAGACATGATTTGATTATTAAAGATTGCTCTAGTTCTTAAGGAACATTCCATAAATGAGTGTAAAAAAAGAAGGGTCGTATCTATAAATAACCTCAAACTCTTTAGGAACAAAAGACGTGTGTGTGTGTGTGTGTGTGTGTGTGTGTGTGTGTTTACATAGAGATACATCCATTCATTAGTCTATACTTACACATAGAGATAGTTGTGTATTTTATATATACATCTGCGTATTGAAAGGGAGACAAAAGTCTGGTCATAGAGGTTCAAAGGGTATCACTATACTGCAGTAAACATTATTTGGGTATTGTATTCACCATTTTTATTAAAAATATGAAACTCACCGGGCAGTGGTGGCACACGCCTTTAATCCCAGCACTTGGGAGGCAGAGGCAGGCGGATTTCTGAGTTCGAGGCCAGCCTGGTCTACAGAGTGAGTTCCAGGACAGCCAGGGCTACACAGAGAAACTCTGTCTAGTAAAACAAAAATAAAAACAAAAACAAGAAAAAGAAAAGAAAGAAAGAAACTCGTGTGTGTGTGTGTGTGTGTTCCTGTGTGTATGTGAAGGTGCAAACGCAGTGTAACCATGTGCATGTGGAGGCAGGGGCCAACCTCAGCTAACCCACCTTTTTAGAGACTAGGTCCCTCACTTGCCCAAGAACTTGCTGAGCAGGCTGGCAGTGGGCTGTCCTGTCTGCCTCTCTGGTGCTCTGGGATTACAGTTGTGAGCCACTGCTCTGGGCTTTTCTTTTTGTGGTTTCCTCATACTTCCAATGTAAGTATGTTATCTATTGATCTATCTCCCCAGCCTCTTAAATGGCATTTTAAATTAAAGGCCTAGGGCTGAAGAGATGGCTCAACGGTTAAGAGCACTGACCACTCTTTCAGAAGTCCCGAGTTCAATTCCCAGCAACCACATGGTGGCTCACAATCATCTGTAATGGGGTCTGATGTCTTCTTCTGGTGTGTCTGGGAAGAGCTACAGTGTATTCATATAAATAAATAATTTAAAAAATAAACTAAAAGCCTACAGTGGGGCCAGGAGCTGACTCAGAGGGTAGGGAGCACAAGCACTGGGACCTGAGCCCAGGTCCCCACCAACTGCATTAAAAAGCTGGACATGGTAGCTCACACACCTATAAATCCAACACTGGGAGGTAGACACAGCAGGATTGCCAGAGTTCCCTAGCCAGCCAGTCTAGCCAAACTCAATTTGCAATCTTCCTGCCTCCCTACCTCCTGAGTGCTGTGATCATAGGCCTGTGCCATCACACCTGGCTTGCAACGTGGTTTCACCGGCCCATCACATCCGATCATATTGAGGCAACAACTCGCTTAATAGATTCAGTTGCTAATATGCATCCAATTGTCTAACTTTATTTTTTCAAATGGTTAACCAACTATTCCAACACTATTTATTAAATAATTTATGTTTCCCCTTCATGATTTGAAATGCCACTTTCATTATATAATAAATAGCTATGCACACCTCAGTTATTTTCCTGTGTCGGCTCATTTGTTTAATTATGCCGATTTTACTGTTTTGTCTTATTATATAAATCTGCAAGGTGTTTTGGCTTATTCATTCACTTATTAACTCACTTGAAGTGTTGTGAGTGTGTGTGTATGTGTGTGTTAGTGTGTGTATATGTGTGTATGTGTGTGTATGTGTGGGAGTGTGTGTATGTGTGTATACATGTGTGTGAGTGCATGTTTATGTATATGTGAGTGTGTATGGGTACATGTGTTAGTGTGTATATATGTGTGTGTATGTATGTGTGCATGTGTGTTAGTGTATATATGTATATGTATGTGTAAATGTATGTGTATGTGAGTGTGCATGCATGTGTAGGTGTTATTATGTGTGTATGTGTGTATGAGTGTGCATCGTATGCTTGTGTTAATGTGTGTATGTGTGTCAGTGTGTATATATATGTGTGTGTGTGAATGTGTATGTGTGTATGAGTGTGTATTGTATGCTTGTGTTAATGTGTGTATGTGTGTGTGAGTGTGTATATATATGTGTGTGTGTGTGAATGTGTGTGTGTATGTGTGTGCATGTGTTAGTGTGAGTGTATGTATGAGTGTGAGTATGTATAGTTGTGTTTCTGAGGCCTCTGTAGTCCTGTGTGGGTTTGCTCACTTTTGTTTTCCTTTTGAGACAGGGTCTCACGTAGCTCAAGCTGGTCCTGAACTCCATCCATATGTAGCTAAGGTTGACCCTTATTCACCTGCCTTGCCTCTCAGGTGCTGGAGCGGCAGGTATGCCCCACAAGGCCTCGCTTCTGTGGTGCTCAGCTTGGTGCACGTACCCAAGTGTTCTACTAGCTAAGCTGCAACCCCAGTGTTCACTCACTTATTCTGTGGATGGGAACTATTTTAGAACAGCTTAGACAGTGGGCAATGGAACACCTCGACACCTGCATTTAAATATCTGACCTTAGAAGCTCCTCCTGCCCTGATCAATTTCATTTATTAAGATGTTCTTAGCTGTTCTTGTCTATTTATAACTCCCAATGAACTGATGTTGCAAGAAAATACATTTGGGATTTCATTGGAACTGAATTAAATGTATGGATTAATCTTAATGGAATTGACAATTTTTAATCTTCTTTTCTACCGGCCCAGCCGGCCGTGCTTCTATGCAGTCAATTCTCATTTTCATGTGAAGTTTTAGCCTCACACATTTATGACTGAGCTTGTTGTTGGATATTTTCTGTCTTTGTGGCTATTGTGAATGTCATCTTTTCCCATCATACATTCCGGGTGATTAATGTAGGTACACAGCAAAGCCATTGATTTTTTTGAATATTTCTTTTAAGTCAGCATTTACTGAATCCCTGATTAATTGTAATAGTTCCTGCTTGTTCTTTCAAATTTCCTAGGTAAATAATCACATAATGTGATTTCCCCCTTTACTTTCTTTTGATCTTAACCACATATGAACATACATACATACATACGGTAATATATGTATATATTTCTTTCTGCATTAACCAAGGCAAACTTTCTGAGACATGAGGAACAGCACTGAATAACCAGTTTTCCCAGGGGAAACAACCATGATAAGGAGCTCTGGGCAATTTCTGTGGTGTAAATTCTCCCATCACAGCACATCTTCAGCTGCTGCTGTGAAGTCACTAGATGTGGGATTTATAAAGAGACACATGGCTTCAACTGTGAGGTGATCTTCAGGGAAAACCACAAAAACAAAGTAACAAAAAGAAAAACTGGAAAATACACGCGGGCATGTGCACACACACACAAGCCCACACACAGGACCAGTTGCAATGGGCATGACCTCTTCCTCAGTACTTCTAAGAGCGCCTGTGACACGCTCCACAAGGTACTAGTTGGTCGATGGGGAAGGGTGGAATAGTGTCCATTACAAAAGGATGGCAAGATCACCTGATGCTGTGGCTCGCATCGTTGCCCAGCCCTGTCCCTCCAAGTCCTGCCTCCCTGTTACTCTTCCCAGCTTACACTTGGAGCTGAACTGGGTTCCTCAGAGTTCTGGTGTTGTTCATCTGGTCCCCAGGTGGTGGCGCTATTGATAGGTGGATGAACCTTTGGGAGGTGGAGTCTATTTGGAGGAAGTAGGCCATTAGGGGTGAGTCTTTGAAGATTATATTGTGACCCTGCAACACTCCCTCCCCCGCCAGCTCTTGCTGGCCCCCATGAAGTGAGTAGCCTCCTCTAGCATAGAGGCTTGGCAGGATATCCTGCCCCACCTCCGACTAAAGCAATGGACGCCAGCCAGTCACAGGCTGAACTGTGTCCAAATCAAACTTTGCATCTTTTCTATTGTTTTCCTTGGGGTATGTATGTCTAGGAGACAAAGAGGTCACAAACATACAGACAACTTCTGTGCTTCTCAACCCCTCCCTCCTTCCCCCGGGCTACTAAAGCCACAGCTCTTCCAGTTGAGCTTCATCCTGCCTCCTCTTGGAGGGTAAAGGGGTGGAACTTTCTCCTGCCCCACCTAACCATACCAGGACCAGACGCAAGCCCCTGTCCTGTCCTGGTGGCTCTCAACTATATGCTCTGTGCATATAGACAGGGTAAATAGAAGCCGTTCGTGAGGTTCACTTATTTTCCCTACTGGACCCGAGGGTCAGAGTTCCCAAGGGAACGGCCTCCCTGAAGGGCCCTGTTCTCTCACACCTTAGAAGATCTAGTGTCTTCTCCTACCCCTTCACCAACTGTGCCTTTCACAGTCACCAACAGTGTTACTAAGACACGTGACCCCGTTCTTCTGGTTTCCAGAAGCTTTGTCTCCACGCCCTCCTCTTGAGACACTCCAGTGTAGTGGCCCGGGCGATCCTTTCCTGCTCTCTGTCTCCACTCTCTCAGAGCCCTTCAAAATGCCCCTCCCCTACTCTCCCAGTGATCCACCGCTCTCCCGCGCCAGCCAACCACGCATGGCACGTGTTCAGCGCATGGCATGTGTTCAGCTCACCTTCATACTCTCTCCTTTAACCGTGTTAGTTAACATGTCCGAAGCTCCTTCCTTCCTTCCTTCCTTCCTTCCTTCCTTCCTTCCTTCCTTCCTTCCTTTCTTTCTTTCTTTCTTTTCTTTTCTTTTCTTTTTTCTTTTTTCTTTTTTCTTTTTCTTTTTGGTTTTTTAAGACAGGGTTTCTCTGTGTAGCCCTGGCTGTCCTGGAACTCACTCTGTAGACCAGGCTGGCCTCCAACTCAGAAATCCGCCTGCCTCTGCCTCCCAAGTGCTGGGATTATAGGCGTGTGCAACCACTGCCCGACTGAAGCTCTTTTTTCTAACCTGTGAAGTAGGTCAACTGCCAGCTGCATGCTAACACCAACCTGGGGGTACAGGGTCCCTGGGCAGGGCACGAAGGGGGCATTCGATGAATCTGACCCATGGTAGTAGGTTTTATCATCATCGTTCGTGGTCCTCTGGAGAGAGAAAGCTACGAAAAGGAGGTAAAGCCATCATGTGCTACACAGTCTGTGGGACCTGTTGAAGCCCTCCACACACTGTGGGAGGGGAACTTTCCATGCTCGGGACAGGGACTAGGGGGAGGAGTCAGGGACTGGCGGGAGGAGTTCCCTCCCCAGCAATGCGCAAACTCTGTGCTCTTGTTCCTCTGTCACCAGGGCCTATATTAAGAACATCAAATGTCAGCACAGACGCTTTAACTGCTAATGTGAGGGTGAAAGGCAGGTGGGTCGCAGGTGTGCTGGAGAGAAAAGTCATGAGGTAGAAAAAGCAAGGAGGGGGCAGAGGGTGGGGTTAGAGAAGCTGGCTTTAGTTCAGTGGCAGCCACAAGGTGTGAGTTGCACGCCAGACAACAGACCTGTAGAGACAGGATCAGTTTGTGGGATGCTGGCTCCAGCGGCAGCCTGGGTAGGCTGGGATGTGAGTACAGCTCTGGCTCTTTGGGACTGCAGGGAGCCTAGGCTTCACACCCCTGCAGCGACTTTCACTTAATGAGTGAAAGGCTGTGGGGTAAAGAGCCCCCCTCTGGAAAGCAGACTGTCTGCAGAGGCGGCTGTCAAAGCGAGGCCCCGTTGCTAAGGGAACCGCCTGGGAAGTCAAGAGATGAAGTCACCCCACCTCTCCAGCAAGCATGAGGTTCAGAAAGGGCCTGGCATCCCATCCATGTCTGCACTGGTGCCTCTCTGGCCAGGCTTCCGAACCTAGGCGGGGCTGAGATCCTGCCTTCCATGAGTGCCCACACCTGGCTAGCCATTAGTCCAGTGGTTGACCAAGGAAACTTGGCCAGGAGCTCAGAGGCACAGGGGCTCTAGAGAGCCTGTAGGAGGTCAGTCTGGTACCAAAGGGGCCACAGCACCTCAGGGACTCGTGAGAGGGTTTTAATTAAATCCAGACGAAAGCAGCTGTAAGCTGATGTGAGGATGGAGCCCTTAGGATAGGCAAGAAAACCACTGTCTTAGATGCTTTATTAATGCTGTGATGAAATACCATGACCAAACCAACTTGGGGAAGAAAGGGTTTATTTAGCGTATGCTTCCACATCACTGTTCATCACTGAAGGAAGTCAGGACAGGAACTCGCAGAGACCATGGGCAGATGCTGCTTTTAAGGCTTGCTTCCCCATGGCTTGCTCAGCCTTCCTTCTTATAGAACCCAGGACCACCAGCCCAGGAATGGCACCACCCACAATGGGCTGGGCCTTACCCCCATCAATCACTAATTAAGAAGGATTTATTTATCCACATCACTGACTACAGGTTTGCCTACAGCCTAATCTTATGGAGGCATTTTCTCAGTTGAGGCTTCTTCCTTCCTAATGGCTCTAGCTTGTGCCAAAGTAACTAACCAGTTGATTTAATAAAACTAGTCAGTATGAGCACTAAAGTTTGGACACAGCTGTCCCCAGCAGGGAGCCTTGAAACTTAAGGAGGTGGCTTCTCTCTGGGGAGTCTGACACAATCCAGGACAGTGTGGTCTTTCATCACTACACTCATGGCTATGCTCATGGCCCATCAAGTCTGAGGACCGCCGGGCATGGCTCTCTGTCTAGACATCCCGAAGATCTACTTACTTGTTTTGTTACTGAATAAATATTTTTATAGAGAAAAGCAGACTTGCTTAGTCTCCAGTGGAGGCCATGTTGGCACTATCTTCCCCAATCAGGGCTTGGGAGGTGGGCACTCATGGGAAGATCTATTGAAGAGAAGGAGCCTTGGCATTGGGGCCAGGCAGAGCAGACAGCAAAGGCAAGTCCTTGCTGCCATGCCAACCCCGGGTAACCTGGGGGCAGTTCCTCACAGTCCTTGTGCCTCAGGGTCAGTGTGAACATAGGGAGTAGGTGTGGGGACGTCTCGAGGCGGTGCACCCACAGCTGTGCATAACGTCAAGACTCAGTAGTGATTATACCATGATCTTGAATTCCTGCTTCTCAGAGGATGGCCCAGTCCTCGCCTGACACAGGTGCCAACTTTCGATTCCCATGGCAGGTACTCCTCAACTTTTGAGTGAATTACAAACAACTTCCTCTCAGGATATACTGAGTGGCTGGCACAGAGACGCCTAACCTGCCCCTACTCTAGGAAGCTTCCAGTCTTAAGACTGGGAGGAGAAAATATTAGCAATGCAGGCCCTGGGGTCATGATGCTCACACTGGAGCCTCCCAGCTCCCTGCTGCTTTGTCCCTGGGCTGGCCCTCTTGGCTCAAACACGCTGTTCCCTGTCCTACCAGCTCCTGGAAAGCAGTTTTGGAAACCAAATTCATGGGCTAAGACTGGACTCTGGCCTTAGTCAGATGGACACTGTCCCAGTCCACACTCACAGTCCTGGGAGTGGGAGATGTATCTCAGCCTGGTCTCGCAGCTGAGGACACGGGGGTGGGGGTGGAGGGCACACTGATGCTCTGACAGGAAGCTAAGATGCTCACCACCCCCACTGCACCTGAGAATTTGTGTCAATCACTCCTTGCTCTCCTTGGCTCATGATGGAGCCAGTTCTTCTGCACTCAGGAAAAGGTGAAAGCCAGAACTGGCTTGTGCTCCAGCTGAGAGAGGTTGCTAGCCTGTGCTCTAGCTCAGAAAGATCTCACTAGCCTGTGGTCTAGGTAAAATCTTGCTAGCCTGTGCTCTAGCTGGGATCTTTCTAGCCTGTGCTCTAGCTAAGAAAGATCTTGCTAGCCTATGCTCTAGCTGAGATCTTCCTAACCTGTGCTCTGACTGAGATCTTGCTAGCCTGTATTCTAACTGAGAGATCTTGTTAGTTAGCTCTTCCTTGGCACCATGTCTAGAGAGCTGGAGCCTAGAGCCCCGTGGGAGGTTGCTGAGCTGGGTAGGCCACCCAAGTCCTAAGCATTTGCTCTCCACCTATGGGAGCAGCTGGGAAAGGTTGGAGAATCACAGGGGCCTGTTCAGAACCTGGAACCACTACAAAGTGTCAAACTCTTGGCTCTGTGGCCCAAAAGAGGTCCAGTGACGTCCTTGAGGAGAGAAAGGGGTAGTTTCTGTACCAGGGTCCTGTCTGTGTAACAAGAGTCAGAATAATACCTGTCTGGGTACGGCCCCAATAGACATCCCTGCACCTACCTGCCACACCTGATGGCCTCTAGCTCTGTACATGCCCGACCAGTCCCTCCTGCCTCAGTTATGCCATCCAAGACTGCAATGCCCAGGAAATCCTATGTGCTCCTGTGCCCAGATGCAGTAGGTGGCTCCTATTGCCGATATCTGGGAGGGAAAAGGCTTCCTAAGGTGACGGCACATCAGAACCCAGTGGGTTCTGGGTGCCCCAGGTAGTTCTCCCGGGTAGTCTGAAGACCAGAATGTGCCCAACTGGGATCCAGATAGGGACTGTGACATGAGCTGGCTCTGAGTTAGGTCATCACCAAGAAGGGCTTGCCTGAGGGCCTCTGTGTCCCTTCACACCGACTCTGGGCAAAGTGTTTTGTCAACAAGTAGGTGCAGATACAGGTCGCCCTGAACGCAGCTCCATTTCCACACCTGCTGTCTACAGGACACATTGCTGAGTCTGCTCCTGCACCTGTAAGATGTGAAGTAATGCCTCCCTCATAAGATCGAGCTGAGGATGCTGCACCGCAGTCCTGCACCGCAGAGCACGTAGCCCATAGACACCTTGTTAGTGAAGGAATCTGGAGGGATGGAAGCAACTTCACGGAAAAGTCAGGACAGCATAGAATGTGATGGCAATGCACATCTCTCCTCTATTCCTTATGCAACAAGCAGCAGGAGCAACATCCAAAACCTCCCTTGTCTGACAGGCCAGAGTCAGTGTGGGTTCAGGAACCAGTGCAGGAAAGTAGGCCTGCACCTCCTGTCCTGTGGACTCACACAGATGGCTGTATCAGATAGCTATAGCCGTGTAACAAATCACCCATATTCATTCATTTTCCGTTGCTTAAAACGGTTGTTTATCAGCATTCCTACTAGCCAGAGGGGTGGCTCTTCCGGCCTCGGCAGAGCCCACTGAGGGTCGGGTCAGAGCTAACTGGTCACAAGGTTGGAGAGCTAGTTCAAGGACATCCTTGGCTGGGACAGGGGCCCTCCTTCAGCACTGTCTCCTCTGCCATCCTCAGGCTACAGGGAGAAGATGAATCAGCCGTTTCAGCAATCAGTCTGCTGCCATGAGTGAGGGTCGAATTCTCTTTCTGACTCACTGTATTTGCTGTGTGAGATCACACAGGCACCTTCCTTCTCTTAGTCAGTGTCTTTGTGGGCGAACAGGTCAAAGCACTCAGAGAAAAGCATTCTGAGAGTTTAAGCCTGCGCCTAGTTGGGGAAGAGAATGACTGGGTGGGTTTGTCTGCTCCTGAGGGTCTGACAGCTCCCCACTGTGCCTGGGCCTGAAGGGGCCCGGTTGGGGGTCTTCTCCCGCCCCTCATCTGGCCCCCCTCTTGGGAGCCCTCCTGCTGAGGACTCTTCAGTACCCGGGGTCTTAAGGATACTTAAGTAGCAAACTATGTGTTGATAATAAAATTTGCCTGCCTCTCACAGACATCCAATTTGCTTACCATCCAAAGAGAAGCACTGGGTGCCTGCTTCTGAAATTGTTTTAATCTCTGCCACGGAGCGCTTCTGGCAGGTTCTTCAACTGGAAAATAGGAAATGAGTTAGAAACAATGGAGGGCCGTGAATAATCTCACTTAAGATGTTTGATCTATCTGGGGAGGAGGTGAAGTTGAAATCCATTTCCTGGTTCACAGCCAGACACGGAGAGGGGATGGGAGGTGGAGGGGGGG
>JADRCC010152497.1:0-11554 GCA_019843855.1 Hylomyscus alleni
ACTAAGACTCTCTCCAGATGGAAGATATTTTAAAAGAGGAGAAAGGTCCCTTTTTGGTTCCATTATCTTATAGTTTCCAAGTCAAACGTGCCTGAAAGTAGAACTGAGATTGAAAGCCAGGAGGAGCACAGTCCAGGTAAACATCCAGGTCTTTCATCAGCACCGCAGCAGGGTCAGTGAAGCAAGAAGGAGCGAGTACACATTCTGACCTGGCTGAGAACTAAACCCCAATCAGAGTTACAATCTGCAGCTTCTGGGCTGAATGCAGACAAGGAGAGTTAGGGATCGGGTCCAATATAAAATTATACAATTTACGAACTGATTTTACCACAACTCTCAATTGTGCAGTTCTCAAACATAAACTCTGTCAATGAGCACATCTTGTTGCCTGGTCCAAAAGGTGGGCACACCGTAGAGAATCTGCATACATGGTAGTCCAACTTTGAACTGCCAGTTTTCTTTCTTTATTTTTTTTTAAGATTTATTTATTTTTATGTGCACTAGTATTTTGCCTGCATGTACATCTGTGTGAAGGTGTCAGATCCCCTGGAACTCGAGTTATAGACAGTTGTGTAGGTGCTAGGAATTGAACTTGGATCCTCTGGAGGAGAGCTGCCCAGTGCTCTTGACTGCTTAACTATCTCTCCAACCCCTTCTCCTCATTTCTTTTCTTTAACTGAGAGGCAGAAGCAAATCCTAACCCTTAGGAATATGATGTAAAAGGACCAGAAGTTTGACTGGTTTTTTTTTTTTTAAATCAGCTGACAAGCCTAACAATTTTCCATCTTAAGTTTATATTCACTCCTCCTAAACAAGAAATATTTCCCAGATTTTGTAATAAAATGTTACATCATCCAGAAAATATTTTAAATGGTTTGTTTTCTTAGCTAAGAATGATGCAAAACTAGAGAAATAAACGTCAGCTGAAAAAAGTCAGCTTAAAAAAAAAAACTGTAATCAAAGTCACTACTTCCAAATGAGTTACTTGCTCTCTATTAAAGTCACAGTTCCATTATGAATGTTACACAATACTCATTTTATATTTAGTAAATATTTACTGGAGACTATGTTCATAAAGTTTAACATTGGAGATCTTCACATTCTAGTTATCTTAAGGAAGCTGCCCTACTCTGCTTCTAAATGCTGTGATAAATAGCGTGACCAAAAGCAACTTGAGGAGCAAAGGGTTTATTTCATCTACAGCCTATGGTCCATCGCCCTAGGAAGTCAGAGCAAGAACTCAAGGAACCGAAGCAGGATAATAGTAAAGGAAGAACACTGTTCACTGGCAAGACCACCTACCAATGAGTGCCTATGCCCGCAGTGGGCTGGGCCCTCCCACATCAATCATTAATCAAAATAATACCCAACTGGTACGCCAGTGGACCATCTAACTGAGGCATTTTCTCAGTTCAGCTTCCTTTTTCCCAGCTGACTCCAGCTGGTGTCAGGTTGACTCAACTTGTTCTTTAAATATCATAGAACAAACTGAATTGCAAATGTCTGTTTTTCACAATTCAAAGGACACCCAGAGTCCAGGCCTTCACTGTCACTTCCTCCTTATCTTTGGTAATGACCTTATACTCATCTTCATCCTCCTCCTTCCTGCAGGGAGTGTCTTGAGCAACGTGGGTCCTTCAATTAAAGACAAGGCACAGTCACCAGCCTCTCTACCTTCAAGACCAATAGCTGGAAAGTTTCTCCCTCTAACGATAAAACCAAGATAATATGGTCCTTCCAGTTGTTTTGAGCAAAGTACCAGCCATCTGAAACTTGTTACTTACCAACAATCCCCCATTCTACTAAACGCTATCATATCAGCACTAACCCACCCACTAAAGAGAAAGACTTCATATAGCCAAAGTACATGGTAGAAATGTAAGGTGAAACAGAAAGACAGGAAGTGGGCAGCTATCCTGCAACAAGAAGTATTTTCTCACAAATACTACAGCTAGCACTATCTGTGGAGCCTTTTTGTCTATTTCTCCCTTACTATTAAAACCTCCTGTGCTGGGGACAAATACCTTTTTAATCTTACTATTTTCTACATCAGGGCCCGAACAAGTACCAGTTCTACCTAGGCAAGTCCCAAAGGAACTGTAAAGAGATGGCTAAGCTGTAAAAGTCACAGTTGCTTACAAACAGGAACAGGGCCAGCAGGAGAGTTCAGTGGATTAGAGGCACCTTGTGCAGGCCTGACAGAGTCTGATCCCCAGAGGCCACAAGGCTGTAGCAGAGAGCCTGTTCTCAAGAACTGACCTCAGACCTCCATGTGTGCAAAGGCACATGCACACAAATGATCAGCAGAGCGTTCCAGGAGAACTTCAGGTACATATTGAGATTCAGTCTCAAAACATACATGAATAAGTCAGGGATGGAAAAAAGAAGGTAGGAAAGTCACTGTAAAGGTTTCCATTTTGCAAGTCATCTCTTCTAGAACTGCCTGTGCTTTAAGGGGTGACCACCTGTAAGGAAGTATAGTACCCACCCCTGTTATCCAGGGAGGATAACAGAAGTCATTCCTTCCATGCCTGCAGTTGTGGATGGGACCATACTTTACCCATGCTACTGTTCCCTTGTAGACCCATCTCTTTAATAAAGTTAAACTTGGAATTTTTGGCAGAGAAAGATTAACAGTAATAGGGAGCAGCAAAATAATTATGACAAGATACTATGGAAACATGTATTTCAAACTCATGAATTGTTCCTTTCTGGAAGTTTCCATTTAATAGTTTCAGGCTGAATGTGGGCAACTGAAACTCAAAAGTGAAAGTGCAGGTAAGAGAAATTCTTTGGAAAAGATAAAAAAAAATAATAGCTAATATCTTGGTCATCAACAAAATGTTAAAAAGTAACACATACATGCAATATATGTATATACATATACATATGTAAATTTTTAAAAGTTAGTTGCTTATGAAAATCCTGGCCTTATATACTTGACACTCAAAACAAACTATAATATCCCTAGGAGATCAGTCATTTTGCTTCTTTAAAAAAGTATAGCATGCTGGGTGTAGCAGCGCAGGCCTTTAATCCCAGCACTTGGGAGGCAGAGGCAGGCGATTTGTGAGTTGGAGGCCAGCCTGGTCTACAGATGAGTTCCAGGACAGACAGGGCTATACAGAGAAACTTTGTCTCGAAAAAAAAAAAGTATAGCATGTATAATTGTGTTTAAATGAAGATGCTAATGTCGACATTTCTATTTGTGGAAATAAACACCACATGGCTTCCCAATTAAGGGTTGCATAACTCACAAACGGTGCACCTGAGCCTTGCCTTTTCTAGGTTCCAATTCTGGAAGCAACTTGCTTCCAAGAAATTCTAAGCTACCTTTGTGTGATGGTTTGAATGAGAATGTCGCTGACAGGGTCAGAAATTTGAACACTTGGCCCCCAGTTGGTTTGGGAAAGTGATACAGCCCTATTGGAAGTGTATCAGTGGGGTGGGCTCTGCTTCATGTTCAAGATGTTAAGATGCTCCTGCTGCCATGTCTGTTACCCTCTTCCCTCCCATGATGGGTTCCTACCCCTCTGGAACTCTCATCCGAGTGAGACTTTTTCAGTAAGTTGCTTTTGATCATGGTATTTTATCACAGCAACAAAAAAGCAATGAACACATTTTGTAAGAAATTGTCTAGGCACAAAGAATCCAAATACTTCTAGAAAATTTTTTTGGTCTTGTTTTGGTACCTGATACTCTCTGTACCCCAAATATTCCACCAAAGACTTGAAAACCATTCTAGACTAAACTTTTTTTTTAAAGATTTATTTATTATTATATGTAAGTACATTGTAGCTGTCCTCAGACACCAGAAGAGGGAATCAGGTCTTGTTATGGATGACTGTGAGTCACCATGTGGTTGCTGGGATTTGAACTCAGGACCTTTGGAAGAGCAGTCAGTGCTCTTAACTGCTGAGCCATCTCTCTAGCCCCTAGACTAAACTTTCAATTAACCAAATTTGGAAGTCCCTGATTCCAACTCTAAGAATATCATTATGCCTACTTTTCTCTTCACTATTCTACTTTTCAGAAACATATTTACCTGGCAACTGTCATGACTACTGTTCAGGCCTATTCTTCAGGCAAGTTTTGGTTTTTCAACTAGTCTTACTTTTTGACTTCATAGCTTCTGTGGCCCACATGGAATATAGTATCATTTAGATTCTTCACAGGGCTGCATGACTGTGCCTTCTTTCTTGTCTTCTAAGCCATAAATGGTTTTTAAGCTCATTCACCAAGTTACTGTTTCCTGTCTGAGAGATTGTTTAAGCTTTTTGTTCAACCTGAAGCAGCCATGACTAACACATCCTAAGCACAAGCAATGGTCACCCTCCCCTCAGTGGTAGTTCACTTCTCCAGGCTTTCTTAGATGAATGATCCTGCCATTACTTTTTCATAGCCCTGTGATAATGTATCCATCCATTAAAGGAAATAAGCACAAAACCTAAAAGAAAGCAGGTGCTTCAGTATGCCTCCACCCCTCATTAGCCTTATCCACAACCACCAGAATTCCCCAGAAAGTTTTCAACACTTCTTCTCATTCGTCAAGTAAGAAATATAGAACCATTCTTGTTCTTGTTGTTGTTTTTTTTTTGTTTTGTTTTGTTTTGGAGGGGAAACTGGGAAAGTAGATATTGTATGACATATAAATAAAGAAAATATCTAATAAAAAAAGAAATATAGAACCTTTAACTTAATTCTCCCCTACCTGTTACAGTATTATTCTCCTAAGTCTATTAGCTTATTAACTGCACCTATGAGTGGACAATCCTCCTGATATGAAATCCAACTCCAAAAGGCTAAGAAAGACAGATAGCCTTGGAAGATGGGCTGTTTCAATCATAACAAAAAAAAAAGAATAGCTATGACAAGTATTCACATGAAAAACCTTGTCCATGTAGAATGTTTTTAAATAAAATGTACTACTGAATGTGCAGAGAATGATTAAAGGAACAAAAACAAAACCAAACCACTGAAAAGAATATGAGAGTGGCCCTATAAGACTGTAATGAATCTCACAAATTCCTATTGCCTAGAAAGGTTGCAGCAAAATCCATTAGTCACATTTGTGATGAAATGGGTGTGAGCTGGCAAGGCCACTGTGCTTCAGTCATAATTGAACCACAGAATGCAATTATATTTTTTTTAAAGAATGATTATTTATTATAGGTAAGTACACTGTAGCTGTCTTCAGACGCCCCAGAAGAGGGGATCAGATCTTATTACAAATAGCTGTGAGCCACCATGTGGTTGCTAGGATTTGAACTCAGGACCTCTGGAAGAGCAGTCGGTACACTTAACCACGGAGCCATCCCTCCAGCCCCCCAGAATGTAATTATGTGTACCATGTGTAAAGTGGGCTCTACCATCTAGCTCTGCATAAATACAACCTGTGATGTTCACACAATGATGAAACCAACTAACATATTTCTCAGAATATGTAAAAAAAAAAAAAAAAAGTGCCACATGTCTGCCCCTTGTTTGGACTTTGATCCAAAACCACTTGAATGGCTCTGAAGTTGGGAACATAACACTCCACTAGTCATGTGCTTTTGGTGACTATGACTTAGCCCAAGATTACACTTTGTCAGAAGAATCCAGCTATTTTTACAAAAATACTGTATTTACACAGCCTTGGTTTTTTTTTTCCCTTCATCAGATATCTTTTTCAATTACAGAGTCACCAATCCTCAAAAGATGCCAACAGTACAGTGTAAAATTAAAAGAAAGTTATAAATCAGTATATATAGAATTTTGTAGAAAGACACTATACATGTTTGTAGATCTATGATTGCCAAGTGTCGATATGCCTGCAAACACGTATGTGCAAGCATCTACACTAGAAAGTTAACAACAGATCTGAGCATAGTATTAGATATTCTTGTCTTTATATTTTCAAAGTAGAAAATTTAGAAGACTCTCCATGGGAGAAAAGTTACATTTTATCAAAACACCTGAATGTTCACTCAGTATAAGCTATTTGACATATACAATCCTAAGTATCCTCCAGTGGGGAAATATTTCTTATTAACTTATACAACTACCTAGAAAACAGCAATTTACTTTTTTTTTTTTTTTTTGGTTTTTTTGAGACAGGGTTTCTCTGTGTAGCCCTGGCTGTCCTAGAACTCACTCTGTAGATCAGGCTGGGCCTCCAACTCAGAAATCCACCTGCCTCAGCCTCCCAAGTGCTAGGATTAAAGGCGTGCGCCACCACCGCCCGGCCCTAAAATGTTAAAAACACTAGAGATTTATATAGAGTAACAAGTTTCCTCTAACGCCACTCCCTTTTCCTCTAGGGATAACTGTTCTACAGCGTGTTATCAATCATACCTTTTTTATTATCTACACACGATAAGCTTTGTTTGCCTTTAGATAAGTGGAATCACGATGTATAAATGCTCCATGACTCCTTTACCACACTCTAGAATGCCTGTCAGTCCATCTAGGTCTCTCTGAAGGGAATCTTTTCTTTCTATGTTCTACAGTACTCTACAGCACAGCAGAGTATTTGTACAAATCCTTTTTTGGTTTTCTGAAACACTATGTAACCTTGACTAGCCTGGAGCTCACTATGTAGTTAGCCTGCAACTCAATTCATGGAGATCTGCCTACCTCACCACCAAAAGCTAGGATTAAAGGCATGTGTCACTGTGCCTAGCAAAATATGTGTACATTTTTAAATGAGAGGATTTCAGGTATTGCTTATTAAGAAGTTACATAGTGTGTGAGTGCCCATTTGCTCAAAGTATTATATTTAATTTCTAGCAATGTACTTTTTGCAAAATGGGTTCTCTTAGTTAAGTAGATAAACATGATCTTTCTTGTATTCTTCACTTTTTTATCTATCGGAAAGATTACATTTCATAACCCTCCACTGCTTTTTAAAACGTAGATCCATACTTAAAAAAAACATTTTGTACACATCTTTCTCATGGGTCAATAGGCTCATTACATATTATGCTTATGCAGAAATCCCTTTCTCTAATTTGAATTACAACAGTTAACTATAAATGGTCAATTCAACTGAAAAACTATTTTTTTAAAAGATTTATTTATTTATTTATTTTATGTGTATGAGTACACTGTAGCTGTATAGATGGCCATGAGCCATCATGTGACTGCTAGGAACTGAACTCAGGAAGGCCCACTCGCTCTATCCCCTATAACTCGGGCGTAATACACTGCAGCTGTCTTCAGACACACCAGAAGAGGGCATCAGATCTCATTACGGGTGGTTGTGAGCCACCATGTGGTTGCTGGGATCGGAACTCAGGACCTTTGGAAGAGCAGTCAGTGCTCTTACTCTCTAAGCCATCTCGCCAGGCTCGAAAAACTATTCTTAATGCGTCACAGAGCAAACATTTCAGGTTATCTTCATTCCATTTTATCAGTGGTAAAGGTACACTCATTCGCCAAACTCCTGACATAGGGCCAAAGAGCCAAGATGTTTCTCGTGATTGCAAACAAATTCAACCTGAGGTCTTGGGATAAAAATGTCAAGGAACAGAAGATAACTGCAAAGCTGTGAGCATGTAGACAATTTTCAAATTCCTGTATTTACATAAAATATATACGGTCTAACACATACCTAATTAACAGTAATTATTTCTAGCAATTTTCACTCATAGACTCTTCCTAAAAACAACTCAGTGTCATTCATTACAATGAACCTAATATGATCATCACCAGTTTTAACCAATTACCTAGGTGTTGAACTATGTTTTCTTCGATGTCCACACCCATCTCCATTGCCTGATGACCATATGATAGTGAAGTGAATCCCACGCACTGTATCATTTCACTTGTTTCAGAAAAATTGCCAACTCTGCCCATCTGTAGTTTATCAGTTGAAAAAATACTAACTCATAGATTTTAAAAACACTACATGGAAACGTTGCTCAGCAGTGAAGCATTTGCGCAGCATGCACAAGGCACGCCAGGTTTCATCCCCAGCAAAATACAGGCATACACACCAATAATACATATGACCAAGTGTACATGCTCAGTAGGAGTAAAGCGTATGTGCTTGGCTGATAGGTATACAAGCACACTGGACTAACAGCAATTGTTCAGTTTATAGTATCTTTTACCAAAAAACTGAAGATCATCATCTAATACAGTGCATCAGGTAAACGCAAGTTTCTGCATATAGAAGCTACCCCTGCTAAAATCTGCTACTTTCCTTTTGACTTTGCTCTGCTGTTTTTATGTTTTTCACAAGACTTTTTTTATTTATTTTATAGATATAATGAGTACACTGGAGCTGTACAGATAGTTGTGAGCCACCATGTGGTTGCTGGGATTTGAACTCAGGACCTTTGGAAGAGCAGTCAGTGCTTTTACCCACTGAGCCATCTTGCCAGCCCACAAGACTTTTTTTTTAAAAAAAGATGCAATTATATATTTAAAAATGTATCTAATACACTTCTGCAAATGATGCCATCCGCTTCCTTCTAAATGTACAGCCAAGTGTTCCAACTTCCTTTCCATCTTCAGCCTGACACTTAGGACATTTAAAAGAACGCAAGTGTCAAGTTAACAAAAGAAGGAAGCTGGGCAAACAACCTAATAAACCCCAGTGGAAGTTCAAATTGGTAGCCTCCTACTATGTACCTTAAAGATCACAAAGAAGTTTCAGGTGAAAAACTGCAGCCAAGCCCAGCTCACTCATTTAGCGGATCTGGCTTGGAACAACCCAACTGCAGAAGCCTCTATAGAATTGTACTAATTAACCATACCTGTAAGGTGATGTTCGGGTTGAAATAACCCAAACTTCAACAACAAAAAATAACCTTACCAGTTCTCTAACTATGCCTTTAATTCTCCTGCCAGGCTTGGTGAAGAAACTGAAGGCAGTCTTCTGAACCGCAATACAAGCAAAAGCTATAAAATGTCCTTTATAAAATACAAGAAACTGATCCTCATTGAGGTTGCCATATCTGGGAGTTCATTAGAATTTTTCTCTAATGGTCCAGAGAGTAAACAGACTTGGAAGACCACAGGGTCTCTGTGAATACGGCCAGACAATACATAAACGGAGCCATATGGCTGTGTTCCAACTGAAGTTTATTTACAGAAACAGGTGGTGGGCAGGATTTGGCCACAGGGAGTGTTTTTCTGTCCTCTGACTTACACCAGTTTGCTCTTTTTTTCCCGTAGGAATTTGATACCCTAACTGCACACTTACTGGAGCAAATATGGTAGCAGCAAAGAGACATGTGATAAAAAAAAAATTGAGTATACTTAAAATTAATCACTGGTCCAACAAGTTCTTCCCATAATACAGGCATACACAATTTTTAAAAAGAGGTGGTACACGCATCACCTGAAACTAATATTCACTGTTAAAACAGTTAAGGGGTGGGATTACTAGCTCAATGGTAGAGTGCTTGCCCAGCATGTACAATATTCTGAGCTCTATCCCCACAGCATACAAAATAGTTAAAACAAACAAGTAGTGACCTTAAAAGAAAAAGATATCGTGTAGACAAATTTAATTGTGTTTTACTCTAAAAGGGTTAAGTTAAAAAAAAAAAGCCTACTAAGTATGAACTACTACTCAAAATGCAGGAATATACTTTCAAACTGTATTTAAATGAGAACAAAGACTAGAGAGATGGCTCAGCGGTTAAGAGGACTGGCTGCTCTTCCAGAGGTACTCAGTTCAATTGCCAGCAACCACATAGTGGCTCACAACCACCTGTAATGAGATCTGATGCCCTCTTCTGGTGTGTCTGAAGACAGCTACAGTGGACTCATATACAGAAAAATATAATAAATAAATCTTTAAAAGATTATTTCAAATGACAACAAACATCTATGCTTTGGATAATTAGAAAACAACTTTGCTGAAAAACTATAGTTTTGCCAAAACATTTTTAATTTAGAAAGTGAAACCCATTGTGTGTCCATTTAATTCTATGTTGCATTTAACGACTGGTAAGGTTATAAGATACTCTATTTTAAGGATAGCAGCCATTTTAGTATGAGTAAGACCATGTTTAACCAGATCCACACGCTAAGTTCAAAGTCACTTGCCACAGAACACATCTGAGCTCCAGAAATGAAACAGTGAACACATTGCTTACAGTAAAAATGAATAATAGATAAATAAATAAATAAATAAAATAAATAGTGGATGCAAGGCAGAACACAAAGAAGTGCAATTAAATAACACAAGTATATAAGACTCCCTTGACACCAGAAGCACAGGCCACGTGTAAAAAAATAAAAAAAAATTAAAGTTTTTCCTGCCAGCAATGTAGTCACTGCTTCAGTGATCCAAAGTAAAGTTCTGCAAACTCCCTGTGAGGAGGTTCAAAACACAAGCCACAAAGTCAAAGAATATAGTTGCAATCCATATAGCAACAAAACATCAGTATTTGAAATATACAAGGAACTTTTTTATTAGATATTTTCTTTATTTACATTTCAAATGTTCTCCCCTTTCCCAGTTTCCCCTCCGAAACACCCTCTTTTCCCTCCCCCCCCCACCAACCCACCCTCTCCTGCTTCCTGGCCCTGGCATTCCCCTACATTGGGATCTTCACAGAACAAGGGTCTCTCCTCCCATTGATGACCAACTTGGCCATCCTCTACTATACATATGCTGCTGGAGCCATGACTCCCACCATGTCTATTCTTTGGTTGGTGGTTTAGTCCCTGGGAGCTCTGAGGGTACTAGTTAGTTCATATTGTTGTTTATCCTAAGGGGCTGTAAACCCCTTCAGCTCCTTGGGTCCTTTCTCTAACTCCTTCGCTGGGGACCCTGTGCTCAGTCCAATGGATGGCTGTGAGCATCCACTTCTGTATTTTTAATACTTGACAAGTTCAAAGAATCCAACACAAAGCAGGCAAAGGATGACTGATATTATACTCAGGGCCTAGCAGCGGCCTGGTAGGTTGTCTAAGCACAAATGGATGGCCCCACACTTGTACATTCATGGCACTGAATGGATTATTTTTAAAAAGGAGGGGGACACAAAGTGGGCATGCTATATGGTGTGTGGGGTGAGATAGAGGAGGAGGAGGGAGTGGGAAGTAGGGTGGCTGTAGTTTAAAAGACTTAGTATATTCTCAGAGCTGACCATTAGGCACTAGCAAACAGTTGGTGTGTTCTTCTTCCCCTGCTCCCAGCTTTACTCAATGGCCTGTAGTTGTGAGCAGGGCTGAGGCCTAGCCTCTGCCCACACTGCTATTTTCCTTAGTGTCCTCCTTATTCAGCTCACATTTGGGTGGCCTGCTGGTGAGACTTTAGGGATATAGCTTAGGATGTTGCTAGAAGACACAATCACTTAGCAAACTCCCTGATCCTCTGGCTCACACAAACTTTCTGTCCTCCTCTGGCAATACTCTCTGAGAAACTTAGATTGGGGAGTATTTTGTATATATTCGTAAGCACAAAGTAATATTATATGGACTCAACAGATTATAGTTAAGTGTGTGTGTGTGTGTGTGTGTGCATGCGCGCGTATACAAACATATAAACATACAACAGCAATTAATGAAAAAAAGAGGCCACATATTTTTTAAAGTCTTTTTTTTTTTT
>JADRCC010152498.1:0-10878 GCA_019843855.1 Hylomyscus alleni
TGTGTGTGTGTGTGTGTGTGTGTGTGTGTGTGTGTGTGTGTGTATGTACATGTATATATGTATGTATGCATGTATGTCTATATGAACAAATATATATGTAGGTATACTGTAAAGTATAAGGAAAGAGGAAAAAGGACTACATATATGGGGATGTGGAAAGACAAAATACAAGTAATGGGCAGGAGTTATGAAAAAAGATATAAAGCTAGTTGTCTTTCTAGTTTTAATCTGTCATGGATTTTCTTGATGGTTAATAAGTGCATAAAATAAACTCAATATGGAAGTGTAAAATTCAACATGAAACTCCACAGCTTTCTTTCTAATGCCTGTTCCAACTGTAAAGTTTGCTAAGTTCTATAGACTTTGGGTCTAGTTAACTTTAGTTTGTGATATTTTTATTTATTTACAAATTTTCAAAATAATAAGTTTTATTAAATTAAAAGAATAAATGAACTAGCTACATGCTAGAGTGGTTCACTGTATCTTAACTTTTGTACAGTTTCTTTATGCTAAATGCCTATGTTTTTCTGCTGGGCAGTTACAAGTCTGGGTACATATTAGGCCCAGCATATCTACCTACATGTGGTACTAATGTGGAAACAAAGATTCAGGGACAGGAAGAAGCATTCAGTTAACACTATGGTACTTTGTATTTAATTGCACTGCCCCTACTCACACATTGGTGTCCTAAATTCCAATATCTTAGAATGCTACTGTGTTTGAAGATAGGTCTTTTTCAGGTGACTGGATTAAAATGGGGTTATTAGGTTGGGCCTTGAGCTAATTTGATTGGAGTTTTAAGAAGAGATCAGCATGTGCAAAGACTGGGGATGTGTGCACATAATGGAAAAGTCATACAATGAGCTGGCTTCTGTCAACGCTGAAAATCTCAGAGGCATCCATGCCTACTGACACTCTGATCTTCCATGTTTAGCCGCTAGAACTGTTAAAGACATCCAGTAGTTTATTATGGTCGCACCAGCTAACAAACACTTCTCCTCTTTTATAGAACTTATGCTACACATTCCTGACAGACCAGAGAAAAGAGAAGGCAGTGAAAGTCACAGATTCTTGAAGCCCTGGGCAGCTTCTCCTTTCCTCCAGTTGTGCAGTCCAATTTCAAGCTGGATAAGCCAATTCAGTCAGTGCAGCTGTGTAGGGGGCAGGGAGAGCATTCCTATTTGAAGCTGGCCTGCTATAGTCTGCTGGTTATTTAGCAGGCAGGTTCCTGGAGGTGGCAGCATCGGCTAATGATTATTCCTTCAGGCAGCCTGACTGCTGTTTTTTTTTTGTTTCTTCCTGAACAATTTGCAGCAAAGAGGGGACACAGGATGCTCCAAAAGGAAAAAAAAAATGCAGGGACTCTTGCCAGGGTCATATGCTTCTAGCTGGGATTGGGGAAAGCTTTGAAAGAGAATCACTTTCTCTTAGTTAATTGCAATCCCCTTGTTTCAACCTTTTGGCAAGCCAGGCTGCCTGGGGTACAGTTGCATCATTGCATTGCTAAGTCTGGCTTGCACATTCCTCCTTCTTGCTGCACTGTTGAAGTCAGTCTTGCTCCCTCCCCCATGCATCTTCTTCCATTTGTGACCCCGCCTCAATGACCAAGCATGCCTATTTCTAGCTCTAGGTTTGTGCTCCCATTGTGTACTCCACAGACCATTTGGAATGGCCTCCTATTCTCTGTCTCATTCATACCTTTTGACTTCTTCCAGGATGAATTTTGTTCCTTGAAGGCTTTCTTATGGACTCTAAAATGGAGTAAGGTTGTTCCCTGCATGATGCAGTATATCCCAGAGTCACAGCAGAGCTCTATGCAACTGGCTTCTACAGAAGCACAGAAAAGAAGGGGCTGAAGAAAATAAGTTCAGTGCAGTCTGCATGCCTGTTGTGACACTGACTGCATGGCATCTAATCACATGCTGTTGGAGGAACATGGATGGAACCACTGACACTTAGGCCATATTGCATATGACTTCATACTGATTACTGCTTTGTCAGAACTATCTCTGCTTATTTTATCCCATTCACTGCCCTCCCTCATCACTTGAACTTTATATACAGTGTTTGCTGTTAAGATTTCTTGCAAGATGCTTGCAATGCTTTGAATTTCATAGACATTGAACATACACTCATGGTGGGTGAATTTATATACAGTGTAACACCTCAGCAAATGTAGTCTTCTTGCTCTCTCTTTCACTTTCTTGCTCTTGCTCTCTTCCCTTCTCCATTTGTTAAAAAAGACAAGTTCTTACTCCACAATCAAGTCTGACCTAGGACTCACTGTATAGTCTAGGCTGGCTTCAAACTCACAACAGTCCTACTGTCTACCGAATGCTGACATTACAGTATGAACTACCATACCTAGTTGCCTTAGTACACTTCTGAGAAAACCCACAAATCAATATTTTCTCTCTTTTTATCATTTTTTTAAAGATTTATTTTATTTATTTTATGTGTATGAGTACACTGTAGCTGTAGAGATGGCCTTGAGCCATCATGTATTTGGCTGCTGGGAATTGAACTCAGGACCTCTGCGGGCCCGCTCGCTCCACTGTAGCTGTCTTCAGACTCACCAGAAAAGGGCATGAGATCTCATTACCGGTGGCTGTGAGCCACCATGTGGTTGCTGGGATCCGAACTCAGAACCTTCGGAAGAGCAGTCAGTGCTCTTACCTGCTGAGCCGTCTTGCCAGCCCCTCTTTTTCTATTATTAACTCCATGCTATTTGGAGACTTAAGGGCTAGATATTGTTTGTGAAGTGGGCTTACTGTGCCTAGAAATGTGTATGAGGTAAGAGAGTTGGCAATGAATCTACTAAACATGGCAAAAAGAGCACAGGAAAAAGTGGTCTAACACAGGACTTCAGATATTAAAGCATCTAGATTAACAAGGGACACAGTGTACTGAGAACTACAGTGAGAAATGAGTAAGGAAATGGGGTGATTGACTGAGAACAAAAATGGAGTGAGGAACAAGGACCATTTACTGAGTGTCTATCGCATGCCAGCTGTGACAAGGAAGCCATAGGCTATCTAAGTCAGTTCTTTTAGCATCCCTATGACACAAAGTTTCTTATTACACTCATCTCTGAAATGATTGAAGCAAAGTTAACTGACTTGCCAAAAACTGGATAGCAACAAAGAAAATAGAGTCAAGAACTCAGGTCAGTTGTACTCTAGAGATTATTATCAACTGTGTTGAACCGGCAGGTCTCACATGCTGTATAGGCCTGCATTGCATGGCCACATTCTTAGTAGGAATGAAGAGTACTTCAAAGTAATTTTTGAAGTGAAGGAACAAGAAAAAGCAAGAACAATCCATAAACACTACAAACATCACTGAATTTCCTTCCAGTACAGCTCCAGGGCTTAGTACTCCTCCCTGCATGTACAAGGAGGAGCACACTCCACGGGAGAGAAAGGAGCCTGGCTTGCTTATATCACATATCATGGTTCCTGGCTCAAGACACTTAGCTCCGGTCCAGCTCTGGAGATGTCATATTCTCTTCTAGTGAGGGAAAGTTTTCTGTACACAGTCTATTCCCAACACAGCCTAAACAGGGGGGTATGTACATAATCTTACTACTTTGACCTGACTTGACCAAGGATCCACTCACTCACATCCTTTCCTCTCATCTCCCCCTCTCCTTTCTGCCCCTCTCCTCCCACCCCTCCTCCCCTCTCCTTTCCTCTCCTCCCCACCTCTTTCCTAGATTCCCTTCCCCTCCCCTTCATGCCCTTCTCCCCTCCCTTTCTCCTTTCCTCTCCCCTCCTCCCTTCTATTATCCTTTCTCCTGCCTCCTCTCCCTCAGCATTTCTAGTCCATGAAAACAAGAAATGGCAAAGGTATCTTATGTGTCTCCTCCCATTCAGGAAGTACCAGGAAGTTCGTTTGTTCTCTCTTCTTGATATTATGTTCCTATAACTCGTCCTGAAACATCTGGTTCCATAGCCCTCTTTTCTATTCTTTTCCCTTTTGTTTTGTTTCCTTATTTTTATTTCTTTTCTTTCTCTGTGATGTTTGTGAAATACAGGACTACACTCTTGCCTAGTCTGCCCTGGAATTCACTGTGTATTCCAGGCAGGTCTTGGTCCTCCTTCCTCAGGCATCTTAAGTTCTGAGAGAGCATGTATAGCCCACAATTTTTTGTTACTTTTCTGCAAAAAAATTATTTTGTTTACAAAAATTCTCCTCATAAATAAAAGCATTCATGTTTGTTCAAAGGATGCAGCCAGATCAATATATGCATTCTCCATCATATAATGCTTATTTTACCTGTGGTAATTAAGTGATAGATCCACAATCAATTTTTTTCCTATTTGCTAATGGAAAATACTGAAATGGGGGTTGTGTGAATAAATTCATACTGATCCAGTTCCCTTATTAATCACTTTAGAACAGTATGCATATACTTTAATGTAAATATACTTGGATGTCAGGCCGACCTGAAAAACAAGCAGGATCTTTTATTTCATATATACTCCTTAGGACTGAAGTGGTAGCAAAAGGCCCACTGCAGTGCTTTTAAAATTGGTAGAAGCTGGGAGAGTTACATTTTGTTCTACATATAGTCTACAACTGTTTCAATGCAGATTGATCTAGTTACTGTGTGCTTTGCTTGTAAATAAAGCAGCAGCTTTCTGATTAATTGGATTTCCCTCCCTGGTCATGGGCTTCAAATGGCATTATGAATCTGATAAAACTACTTTTGTTTCAAGATATACACATCCCTAACCTTCCACAATGGGAGCACCGTTTTCACCAAGTAGCTATTGGAGTCCTAACTTCTCCTTAGGCATTATTTCCAACTGGTCACCTTCCCGATAACGTACCATGTATGACAACTGCCTGAGAGAGGTTATTTATAGTAAGCAAAGCAGGGCACCACTCTGGCTGGCACCTCCTGGGCGCCTTTTTCATCACCTATTTCTTTGGAAGAGCAAACAAGGAAGGAGTGACATGTGAATATAGGCTGAAAAGAAAGAATGGGTAGAGAGATGTAGCTGCAAGAGTCAGTCTCACCATTACCAGACACAGGGACAGACAGCCCTGTCTGTCATGGCCCTGTCTGTCTCACTCTGAGGCTAAATTCTGGGGACTGCATTACTCCTACTGTACTACTTCTTTTAAAATGTATATAATTTTTGGGGCCCAGTGAGATGGCTCAGTGGATAAAGGAACTTGCTACTAAGCCTGGTGACCTGAGTTAGATCCCCAAGACCCACACAGTTCATTGCCTTTCTTTGTACCATTGGTCTCCAAGGAAATCATATTCTTCATGTGGTGATGAAAACCATTCACTAGTGCACAGGAGGATATAGCAGAATGTTCTTATATTTCAACTTCATCTCATTCTTTACATGTATTATTGGAATATAGTTTTAAAGTTATATTTAATGAAGTAATATTCTCATTAAAAAAAAGATAGAGAGGTGTGCGGTGGTGGTGCACGCCTTTAATCCCAACACTTGTGGGGCAGAGGCAGGCAGATTTCTGAGTTCGAGGCCAGCCTGGTCTACAGAGTGAGTTCCAGGACAGCCAGAGCTATACAGAGAAACCTTGTTTTGAAAAACAAAAACAAAAACAAAAACAAAAAAACAAAAAAATTTCAAAAAAAAAGATAGAGAGAGGGAACCAACTCCTACAAATTGACCTCTGAATTCTAGAACCATATTATGGCACATGTGTTTCAGGCACACAAAATAAATTAATATAAGTATATATAGTTTTACTTGATTCTGATAATTTAACACACACATACACACATATAATATATATGTATATAATATATATTATATACATATATATATATATAATGTGTTTTGATCATATTTACCACCTCTCTCCTTTCTCATTCCCTGATAACTTACTTTTGAACCCTTCTTCTTCCCCAAATACCCCATCCTTACTTTCCTGATTTTTTTCAGTAACCCACTAAGTTGCTTATATGTACTTGGATACAGGTTTGTTTACCAGATTATGAGCAACATACCAATGACTACACCACAGAGGAAAATGTACTCCCTCTCTCTCAGCAATAATTAACTTACAGTGACTACTATACTAGGGGTTGGATATCCTGTTCTCCTATTTCCCAAGGGTAGGATGGGAAGAAAGAAAGTATACAAAGTTACAAGTCAGACCTACATTGGCTCTGCTACTTAGAAGCCAGGGAAATGATGCCATTGCTTGGAATATCACTTCTTCATCTATAATTTGTAGCTGTGCAGGGAGTTCTAAGACTGAAAAATATCTGAGACATTCTACAGATGGCTATTTTCCTGATAGTTTTGGGCCAAAGTCATATCACTCCTTTTCTGTGCCTAACAATTTGTAGCCATGTTGATGGTACAAATGAAAGATTTTGATAGGTCCTTGCTATGTACCAGGAACTCTGTTAGGTATGACACATGCCTCGGTGGGTTATGTGAGAATGGAGTTATGATATATGGACAGATGACTATTAAAATGAAATAAGTTTTCTGGTTCTTGAACTTGTCAACTTCAGCAACTATTATTAAATTTTAGAGATGATCATATGAGAGTCTCTAAATAATGCACAGCCAGTGCTTCCAGAGCACCAAGCACATTTATCCTGTCTTCTGTCAATTTGCTGCATTCATTAGAAATGCAATAAGTACAAAAGTGACTCCAGGAACTCTGGATGTGTTTGTGTGTCTAATATACGCTTGTTCTGAAGGAAAAGACAGAGAATCCAAGTCTCTTACCAAGTATGTGGAAAGCTGTTTCTCAACATTAAGCCCTTTCTTCTTTTGAGTTCCAGTGTTGATCCATTTGCAAAGAAGAAGGAAGTTATTGAGAAACTGCCTAGGTGTTGGTGTCACATGCAGAACTGAGGTCTGAAATGCAGTGTGGTGGCACCCACTCAAAATCTTGAAACTGGGAAGCCTGAGGCAGAAGAATCACAAATATCATGGGAGTCTGAGCAACATAGTGAGTATCTGTTTCAAAGCCAACCAAAAGGAAAACTGAGCCTCTGGGATCTCCCAACATGAATGGAGCAGAATGTTGGAGATTTGACACAAATACAAAACAAAACAAAAAATTCACCTCATAGAGAATTCATTGAAGGCTGGAAGATGGAGGGCTAGAGGATTTGTCCATATATTTTCACCCGGCCCTCATAACACCCTAAAGCTCAGAATGTTTGGTTACATTGTCCAAGGTCGCAAAGCTAGTAGTAAGTAATATTGTCTGTCAAGGCCTCCAGCTATTTTCCTGTATCACAGTACATTGAGGGGCCTTTATCCATGAGTTACTGAGGCAGTGTCAGAGTTTAAGGAGAGTACGTATTTAAATTGTTAGATTCTTTACCACTCTACCAAAAGAGAAGTATTTCGAAATCTACCAAAAAAGCAAACCCCAGAACAGTCAAGTTAGAACCAATATAATAAAAAATGGAAGATTCTCCCAGCTTCTGGAAATGAGTGTTAAGGCACATTTCATTATCAGAGGTACTCCAGCTTTTATGTCAACCACTTATACCTGGAAACGTTCTCTAACTGGAATCCCAGTGGCCACACCAGTCTGAGAATCAGGTAGGCTATCTTCACTCTACATCTGACCTCCATTACAGTTTCTCCAGTCTCACCCCCAGCCCTATAGCAGATCACATACAGTAGACTGGTCTCCCATCCTCCATTCCCTGGGGACTTCACCAAACACTGCAGCAAAACCAGTTTTTCTCTCTTCCCTAAACCCTGACTCTTGCTCCAGAACATGCAGATTGATATTCCTCTCTGAACTGATCTAGCAGAACCACAGGTTTAAGAGTGATTAACAGGAACATAGGGTAAAAATTTCAGTCAACTACAAGGCCTGTGCCAATATTTCTGACATCTTCACAATACTGTCAGGTCTCTCATACTTGCCACTCAGAAAGAACTTAGTGAATACTTATGAATTTGGCATGTTATTTTGTGAGACAAAATTTTAGTATATATTTCAGGCTGACCTTTTAAATCCACAGTTATCCCCTTGTCTTTGGCTTGACACCATACCTGAGAATTTCTCAATCCCAAAATCAATCACTACTGTTGAGTTAAACAGTACTTTCCTTCCAGAGCTCTAAGCACTTTGCCATTTCCTTTGCTCTGGAAATTGGTAAGACAAAAAGCCTTAAATGGGACAGTGGAACAGCTGGCAAATTACGGGACATGCTATACATTGCAATACACAATATTAAAGCCATTGGCAAAATCAAATTCTCAAAAAGCAAATTGAAAGATGTGTCTGTGCACAACATCTTCATACTGGACTTGAGAATAGTAGCTGAGCCTTAGGACTACCACTATTCAGTATTGTACCAGGCATAAGTCAGCAGTGCCCTCCAAGGTGGCATCAAATGGTTTATCAAAATCCAGAGTACATTTTTCAGTCTTTAACTTCAAGTCCTCTTGGTGGCATCTGACACTGAGATCCATACATCATTCTTTGATGTTCTTCTACCCTTGAGTTTCCTGGTCATATATTATCCTAGTAATCTTGCTAGCTTTCATCAGTATTACCTCTTTTATTACCACATTTTCCATTCCCTGACTTCTAGTGGTAAATGGTAACAAAGGTCTGTCAGCACCTCTCTTTTTGTCCTCTCTATACCTTTTTCTTCAGACCAGTACTATCCAATATAACTCTCTGGGATTCGAAGAATATTCTGTACCTTTACTATACAATATGGTAACTACTTGTTATATGTGGTCATTGAGTAATAAAGCATGGGTAGTGTAACTGAACTGCAGTTTCAAAATGACTCAATTGCACTTAATTTAAATTTCATTATCTGTATTTAGCTAGTTCCTATCTTTCTGAATAAGACAATCTTAGAAATCCTCATGTGGCAGTATTATCTCATAATAGAACTTTAGGCAGCACCTCCACAAGTATGACTTCTCAGTGTCCTTTGATTTGATACCAAGTTCCCAAGGTCATTTTGTTTAACTGTTATTCAATTACATGTGGAAGGATCCCATAGTTCACTAGTAACATCTCTATTTATAAACCTTGCCCATACAAGTAAAACATGTTACAATAAATGTTGATTAAAAGACAGTTGATTTTCAAATTCATCTTTTTTTGTTAGAGCTTGTTGGATGGTAGAAAAAAATGTTTAAAAAATTGGCCAGCAGTTGAGAGAAAAATCTATGCTCTTCTCCACATCAATTTTATCCCTTCATTGAATATAGGATGTAAAGAGATTGGATTCTGGTGTTTGGGAGAGCTACAGAGTGTTGTGGCTTAGATGTCTGTCAAACTATTTAGGACTGAAACCCAACCCTATCCCTTAACAAGCTACTCAACATGGACAAATGCAGACTATCCTTAAGCCTGAGTTTTCTACAGCAGAAAATGAACATGATAGTCATATTTACCTGACTGGCTTTTGTGCAGATTAAATGAAATCATGCCACAAAATACACCCATCTGACACATAATAATATTAATAATAGTAATGTTTAAGTCTACCTAGGCTCAGTAAATCTCATGTCATCCACTGTGAAGCTGAGGGACTTTGGGGCTGAGGTTTCAAATGAGGAATTCTTAAAGAAGGCCCTCGTCTCAGCAAAATTTAAGTAGCAGAACTCCTGAGTAGGTTGAGTCTAACAAGCACCCATGCTTACAGCATATTTAGAGCAGCATGATACTTGATGCAAAGGAGAAATACTGAATCACTCCAAATAACCTTCTCCTTGCTCTACAAAAGGAACCCTTGTTGGCTATGTATCTGGCTTATGATGAGCCATTAAGAAGCCATTTCCGCCATTGAAGAGCCTTGGAACAGGCCCAGGATAACAATGTAGCTACTTAGACAACATTTTAGCTTTAAGCCTGAGCCACTGAACTCTGTGCAGATCTTCCTGTTGAAAATGTGTATAACTAACTCTCACAAACTCTGGATGAATAAAATCAAGTTCCGGTTTTCCACCTGAAAGTAAACTTAGTGATGAGCAAATTTCTAATTACATATGCAAATTTTTACTTACACTAGGGCATTTAACAGGAATGAATCTGCTTCCAGCAGGGGTTGTTAAATTGTATCCCTCATATCTAGTTCATTAACTTCTGCTTTAGAACAGCAACAAGAACTATTTTCATTTATTTGTTCATTTGTCTATGTATGGTGTATGTATGTGTGTGTGTGTGTGAGTGTGCTTGACCATGTGGACATAATCTTCTTCAATTATTCTTTTACCGTATTTTTTTCAATAGTCTCACTGAACCTGGAGCTTGCCATTGCAGCTAGACCAGTTGTCTAGTGAGGCCTCGGCAATCATTTGCCTTCACATTTCATCACAGGGACTAGAGACATGTGTTGCAGCACTTGGCTCTTCTGTGGGTGCTGAGGTGGTTAACTTAGGTCTTTATTCTAGCACAGGAAGCACTTCACATAGCAAGCCAAATTTTGAATTTTAAATGACTGCCAACAGCTCAAAGATATCTATCTCATGGCACATGCAAATTAGATGAAATTTAAAATTCAGAGCCCCTAAGTACAGCTTTATCAGAACACAGCCATATCCAATTGCTTTTTTTTTTTTTTTGTGTAGTCTGTGGTTGCTTCCTAAGTACAGTAGTAAACTTGATGGCTAGAATTAAAATTGCAAAGCCTAAAGTATATATTATCTAGATTTTCACACTAAGAGTTTATCAGTCTCTTTTATAGTGTTCTTTTATGAAATGCAGTTATTAACTAAACCAGTATTCTAAGACCTCTCTATAGATTCCAATAGGAATATGTATGTATGTATGTATGTGTGTATGTATGTATGTATGTATGTATCTATCTATCTATCTATCTATGTATGTATGTATGTATCTATCTATCTATCTATCTTTCTTTCTATCTATCTATCTATC
>JADRCC010152509.1:0-10716 GCA_019843855.1 Hylomyscus alleni
CTAATTGATAGAAATCCAAAAATATGAGGAATTAGAAATTTGTTGACTGTCATCCAATGGTCTCTCTAATTTGGTAATTGGAGAAATAGGTCCAATATTGTACAATCTATATACACTTTCAGCTTGTTTGTTTGTGACAGTGTCTGGCTGTGTACAACATAAGGGTCTTGAAATTTTGCTTCTCCTATCTCAGCCTCTCTTAGTATTATTTATTTCATGTTTTTACACTATACTACAGTTTTCAGAAAAAAAAAACACTCCTTCAGCATACATAATAGTTTTACCAGTTATCAAATATGAAAAATCATTTTCTTAAGATTTATTTATTATTATATATAAGTACACTGTAGCTGTCTTTAGACACACCAGAAAAGGGCATCAGATCTCATTATGGGTGGTTGTGAGTCAGCATGTGGTTGCTGGGATTTAAACTCATGATCTTTGGAAGAGCAGTTAGATGGCCCACTGAGTCATCTCATCATCCTGAAAAACCAAATTTCCGTACTCATGAGATGATTATGTCCATTTAATTTCCATAAAGGGTTAAGTCTTGACCGTTTTAACCTGCTGGACAGAAAGTATCTTCAACATTTTTGAGTTGACTGCCATTTTGATTTGTACCAGTCAGTGTTGAGAACGATGTATGATAGAAATGTGCAGTAGAAAATAGCAGAAGTATTTTTAGGGCTATTCCAGAAATTACTGGAAAGTTCTGCCCTAATCCTGAGCCAAAATATATTGCATCATGGCTAATGAAACTCCAGCAAGACACTCCAACACTCCAACACAATGCAACCCAAAGATGTAGTGATTTGATACCCATGCTGCAAAGTTATAACAGGCAAACATTCAAGTCTTTGTTTTTTCACATTAAATCATTATATTTCTAAAATAGCAGAAACCTTTGTATGAGAAGTAAAATCATGTGATTCATAACATATAATATTCTTGGATCAGTTGAGCTGTTCCAGGGTTCACTGGTATTGCAAGGTATGGCAACATGTACATCATAAAACATGCATGTTATATGTTCAGACCAAAAGATAGGCAATGCCTAAAACACATCAAATTCATTATGTTTTTTTCCTGATGAACTTTTTTTTTGTAAAGCCCAAGCTGACCTCAAACTCATCATGTTAAGAGACTGAAAATTCACTATGTAACTTAACTGAAGGTGACCTTGAATTTCTGATCCTCCTGCCTCCACATCTTTCGTTCTGAAATGACATAGGTGTGCCACCGAGTATAGTTTATGGTTTATATTATGTTGGGGATAGAAGCCAGGGCCTCAGGCATGTTAGGCTAGAACTCTCTCAATGGAGTGTCAGGAGCCATTTTACTTGCTTGGTGAAAGCCTGTCTGTCAAGCAGAGTCAAGATAGGCCAGGGTCTACTGGCAGATTTCCTGACATGCTGGTTCGTGGAACTCTAAGAGGGGATACACATAAAGCTTAAGGCAAGGGGCTGAATGTTCTGTTAATTTTGCAGTAAGGAACAGGGAGGAAAAAGAAAGCCTCTGGATGGGTAAAGATATCGAATGTGTGTCAGCCATTGTCTGCTAGCTTAGGACTTATGTTTCCCACAATGCTGTAAAGTATATAAAGCCTGTGAGAATTAAACATGAGACTGCTGCAGTACTGACTGGACAGCCATCCTGACTTTTAACCTTTGTCTCTGAGTCTTCTTTCTTGGCTTTCCTGTAATCATCCTCACCCCCCATTCAGAGGACGGCTCGACTTCATTCCAGCCGGACCAATACAATAGAGCTGCATCCCCAAGCCAGAGTTCATTTCATTTTTTTTTTTTTTATTATTTCTTGGTTTTGGACATTCAGAAAACTTTCACAGTTAACAATTCTTTGTCATTTCTACATTTACTTATGCTACTCTATACAGGGTTGGACTCACAGTTTCCGGTGCTATGAATAGATCATTTCTTTATGACTTTTTTCTGTTGTTGAAATTCACTTTTCCTTGCCCTTTTTAACAAAGGACATTCCATGTCCATCATCTTTTAAACTGCTGTGCATGTGGAGATGGGCCTCGTTGCCCTCTCTGTACCCTTTTCGAGACCTTTCTTCTCTGACAATAGACAGTTGTTAACTGCTTCTCAGTGTTTTCTTTATAGATGTGAAGCACTCCTAAAATTCCCCTTCTCCTGAATGATGCTAGAATGGGGGAGCTGATAAATGAAAACCTTTCCATGACTCCACTGCACTGACTGAATTGGGAGTTATCTGCTGTGGTCCAGACATAACTGGAAAAGAAAACAGGCTTTCCAGTCAGCTCTGGACTAAGTCCTATCCCTGTCACATATTACTAGTATGGCCTATGGGCAAGTCACTTCACCATTACCTCACGAAAGGGATATAAAAGATAAAATGAGCTAGTGTTGGGCCACTGCCTTAAGGCTCAATTAATGCAAAGAATATTTTATACTCCGGAACTCTAGCCAGCCCTCAGCCCATCATATGCCTTAGAAACAACCCAAATATGCCCCTTTTATCTTTCTATCATTATTACATTTTAACTTGTATTCATATATAATGATTCAATCATATTTTCATCCTGTCTGTCATCTTCTTTAGTTTGGTTGATTCATTAGTACTTTTGTCTTGATTTGCTTTGCTGAGACATGACCCAACTACATGGCTCAGGCTAGCCTCTAACTTGCAATCTTCTTGCCCGAGTCTCCCAAGTACTGGCATTTATACGTGTGCATCACCTTGCCTAGCTTGCTTGTTGAATATGTTTGTTTTATATTAAATGTTTATGTGTGTATGTGTGGGCTTATGCACACCAGTGCAGGTGTCCAAGAAAGCCGAAAGATGAAGCTGGAATTCTAGGTGACTCTTGAGCTGTGACATGTGTGCTGGGACTAAGCTCAAGTCTTCTGGAAGGACACTATGAGTGAGCTCTTACTGCTGAACGACCTCCCTAGCCCCTCTTATATGGTTTTATAGAAAGCACTTGTGCACAGTATTCTGTGATGCGACAGTATCATCTTCCCATCTGTATGAATCTAGACGTAACCTTCAGGTGTTTTTCCTGCAGAACAGTCTATGAGTGTTTTGAAGTTTTTCACTGGCCTGGGGCTAACTGATTAGGCTAGGCTGGGCCCCTAGCAAGGTCAGGGTTGGCTTCTTCTCCCCAATACTAGGATTACAAGCAAATGTCACTAAATGTAGGGGGTTTTGTGTGTGTGTGTGTGTGTGTGTGTGTGTGTGTGTGTGTGTCTGTGTGTGTCTGTGTGTGTCTGTGTGTGTCTGTGTGTATCTGTTTCTCTATGGATTCTGAAGAATAAGCTCATGGACTCCTTTCAAGCCAAGTGTTTTACTGACTGAGGTATTTCTCAACCATCTCATAGCATTTTCTACCGTTTGTTTTTGTCTCTTTGATGTTTATTCTCTAAGCTAACTCTGGGGGCACATACCTGTATTCCAAATACTCAGAGTGTGGAAGCAGGAAGATCAGGAATTCAAGGTCATCATTTGCACTAGACACTGATCAAGGCTGACCTGGGTTCAAGACTCTCAAGAAACAAAACTTCATATCCTTTCCAATAGTAAGATTAGTTATCAAAGTAAATCAATAGGAATAATTTCTCCAATGTTCCTTCACACATATAATTGGCCTTATAAGCTTCCTCAATTAAGCAGTTCTATCATGGTATGGAATGAGATAATTTTTTTTCTTTAAGAAATTATTTTTGCTTCATTTTCTGTAAGCCTGAACCCCTTGATTCTCTTCCATTCATGAGACAATTTCAATGAAACCTTGATTTTCAAGTGTTTAAATTTACTACCCACAACCTCATTTTATTTTCTTTTTTAGTGGGTGTTAATACTTTGGATTCAATTTTCTTGCCTTGAACTTTTATGGAGGTTTCAGCATTTTAAAGCTGTTTTTAACTCCCACATATCTAGCTATTCTTAGCCCATAATCACTCCATTTGGGGTCTGGCTTGGTTAATTTTTAGTTAACCTTTAAGTAGCACAAGATCTTTGCTTATTCTTCCTACTCAGTGGTTTTGGTTCTATGAACTTGGGACATTCGCACACGTGTGTTTGTGTGTGTGTATGTGTGTGTGTGTGTGTGTGTGTGTGAGTTGTAAAGTTGTTGTGATGTTTTTTTGAAAGGCTCTTGTTTATTTTAAGTCACTTTTATTTCCTTTCTTTATTCTACACACAGGACAGTGACCACCACACTCTTCAGTTCTTCCTCTATACACTAAATGTAATTTAGTTTGCTAGCCAACTTGAAAAGATTTAGAAACTGAATGTTGTTTCAGTGATTGAAGCATTCACATCCTTTGATATTATAGCTGAAAAGTACTTCACACATACAACCCCCGACGCTGGCCTTTAACAGAGGCCCACCTTCCAAACAATTAAATTATGTCAGAAAAAATGAAATTCCTGTCAGAATGTCTTTGGCAAGTTTGTATTTAACTCAACAACTCCAAATCAAAAATCTCCAATAGATATTACCGAGTGCCTACTGTTTACTTCAAACTTGATGCATAGGCTTCATAGAATTTCCACAGTCTATTTTAATATTAATGAAGAAGATAGAAACAAATCTAAGCTTTACTTTTCTCATTTAGAAACACCAAAGGATGTCAGAAGTTTGCAAATCTTCAAACAACTCTAGGGAAAATATTAATGTTAATCTTGCATATATCTTTCGACTCAACAAAAATAATGTTAACATCTGGATCAGAAGGCAAAAAAATCAGAAAAGACCCATAAGCTACTTAGGCAAAAACCAAAGGCTATTAAATGCACTGGTATTTCTGACCAACCTTCTTCCTAGTTAACCTGTGTCATCAAAATATAAGCAGATGTGTGACTTTCTTGCATCACTGGATGACCCAGGAATTGCCCATTCCTGTCTTGTCCTAGGGAATAACTCAGACATTCAGAGAAATGTCTACTCACAGACTGCTATGGCTTAATTTGATTTGTCTCCACTAAAAATTCAGACTAAGGCTTCAACTCGGATTTAACAATGTCAAGAGGTAATACGACCTTGAAGAGATATTTAGGCAATTCAAGTTCGAGCCCCATGAATGGATTAATGTAGTTCCTGCAAGAGCAGATTAGCTACTGCAAGAATAGACTGTTACAAAACAAAATTGGCTTCCTTGACTCTCTTATGCTTCTCTTCCTTAAGGGCTCTCTAGCCCTTTCACACTAAGGCCCTTCTGCTGACAGAGTCTAAGAGGGTGTTGACGCCATGGTGTTAGACCTCAAGAACCATGAGACAAAATAAATCTCTTCATATGTGTGTGTGTACACACACACACACACACACACACACACACACACACATTTCCTGATTGTGTTAGTTATTCTTCTCCTGCTGTAATAATACACAGTGACCAAGACAACTTCTAGAAGGAAAGGTTTAGTTTGGGATGACAGTTCCATACAGATAGGAGTCTATTGCCATCATGGAGGAGAGCATAACAGTGGGCAAGCAAGTATGGTATTGAAGCAGCAGCTGAGAATTCACATTGTGATCTGTAAATAGGAGCCAGCAAGAACACTGGGGATTGTGGGAAGTATTTGAAGCCTCAAAGCCCCATGATATACCCCTTCACCAAGGCCACACCTTCTAATACTTCCCAAACAGTTCCACCAATGGGACAAACTATCCAAAAATGTAAGCCTATTGGGCGGGGGCACTCAAATGAAAACTACCACACTGTTATTGTGATGTTTTCTGAGCCAACAGATACAGATGTACCTATTGCAGCCAAGCTTTTCATAGTCCATTGATCTCTGCATTATGTCCAGATTGTCATTTTCTGTGATGGTTTCCATTTGCTGTAAGGAGGGGCAATAGCGACAGGGGTATTCCGGTTTATTTGTTCCTCCATGTTGTATACTAACATCTGAGGATTGGATCTAGGAAGAACATGTGCTATTTATTTCTTAATTCCTCAGTTACCTCACTCAGTATGATCTTTTCTAGTTGTACCCATTTACATACAAATGCCATGTTTCACTTTTCTTTACAGCTTAATAGTATTCCATTGTTTATATACACCACGTGTTCAGTATCCATTCTTTAGTTGAGGGACATTTAGGTTGTTTTGCTTCCTGGCTAGTGTAAACAAAGCAGCAATAAGCACTGGTAAATAAGTATCTGTGGAGTGAAACCTCTTTTCTTTGCAAGTTATTCAGGCTCCAACATTCTGTTATTGAAAAAGAGATTGGACAATGAATGGCACCGTCATTGTCACTTCTGTGTTACCATCTCACCTTAATTATACTCACACATATTGGCTCAATTTTTAAAATTATACTTATTTATTTGTATGTTATGAGTATAGGTGCTCTGCCTGATATATGTCTGTATCCCACATGCACCTGGTGTCTGCAGAGGTAAGAAGAGGGGATAGGATCCTCTGAAACTGGAGGTATGGATGGATGTCAACCATTGAGGCCTTACAGGAAGTCATTAAAAATATATTATTTTTGATTTCATGTATATGTGGGTATATGTATGTGGATTTGTGCAGATGTAACTGCAAATGACCACAGAGTCCAGAAAAGGGTATTAGACATCCTGGAGCTAGAGCCACAACTGGTTACGTGGGTGCACAATGTGGGTGGCAGTGAGAATTTTTTTTTGTTTGTTTCAAAACACAGAAATGCTATGTGAATATGTTTTTATTTGAATCCCAGGTATGGAATATGGAGCTGCTTCAGAAAGTCCACAGCAGCTATGATTTGTTTTATGCTCTGGCAGGGGCTTGATTTTGACAGCTGAAGATAGTTTACATTTGGAATGCTGAGGACCCTTCAGAGGCCAAATCCCCAAGAGAGGCGTCGGCTGTTGCTCCTGCTGCTGCTGCTGCCTCCGCTATTACTACTGCTGCGGCTGTTGCTGGTTGCTGGTTGCTGATTGCTGATTGGTGATATCTTGATGATGAATATCAAAATTGTCCCCAAGGAACCCGATTTCCCTATTCAACAGTAAGTAGTCTAACAATCTCAATACCCCTTTCCCCTATAATCCTTTTTTTCTCCCACCAAGTGTTCGGACCTTGGAAGGGCTAAGGGTAGAGAAGGGTGGTAGAAATTGGAAACCATAAAGTAGCTAAAAATTCAACTACAATGGGTGCTACGAACTGAATTCAAACCCAATGCCTCTGCACGAGCACTGTATACTCATACCTACTGAGTCATCTCTCCAGCCCACATTGGCTCACTTCAGACAAAATTTCAGGGATGGTTTCCAGTCACATTTGAAGGAGCTTTGGTTTTTCAACTGATCGAAGAAAGAAAGAGTTCCTCTTGAGAAAGGTAGAGAATAGCCAACATTTATACAAGGTCCTTTAGACTGGTTCTGATGTTTCTACAGAAAGCACAGCTTAAAGTAGAAGCTGAAGACAAAACACAGTAACAGCCTACAGATACACTGTTCTGGACATGAACAATCATCTCATTACAGTCTATAAGAACAATGAATGTACAGATGTACTTTTTAAACTTCTTTTTCATATGTAAAGTTGTTTTACCTTCATGTATATCTGTGGACCATGTGCATGCCTGTTTCACATGGAAGCCAGAAGAAAATTTCAGATCCCCTTGAAACAGAGTTACAGATGCTTGTTAGCTGCCGTGTGGGTGCTAGGAATTGGATGCTGGGTCTTCTGGCAGAGCAGTCAGTGTTCTTCACTCCTGGGTCATCTCTCAGATCCCCTTCAAGGTTATTTTAAAGATATCAGGTACAAAAAAATGGGAGTATAAAGGGAAGAATATGGCAAGCAATACTCATAGGAGTAACTGAGAAGTCTATTTGTGGACCCCTGTGAAGTATTAGTCTGAGGATACTCAAAATAATTGGAGCATATTTCAAGTTTGTGAGCCTGAGACCTTTTTACACAGTTGGGAATTAGCAAGTCAATAGATATTTGGATTACTGGTGATAATGCTTTCTACCATAAGATCATACAAAGCACTAGATATAATAGAGAGCTACAACTCAACATTGTGAAATGCCAGCCTCAGAAAGAATTCAGGCTGCTAACTAAACACATCTCCAGGAGTGGAAAAAGAAAGTTAACTCTCTGGTCATTCTTTATAGAATTCAGAATATACTCCTACCTCAGTCTACACATATGCACAGCTCACTATTCTTATTTAATTTAAAAAAACAGATCCAAAAGGATCCATTGTCACAAACCCATCCTTCTCTTAATCCTTCTTAGACTCCTATCCTTCTCTAACCAGCACAAACTGTGATAACTCTGATTAAATGTTTGGTTTCTGCTGAAGAGTTAACCTTTTTTCTTTGTGCTCTCTTTTTATCTAATGGAACAAAAAAGGAATCTTTCATCATCCAGCTTCTCAGTTTGTTTTCAGTGCCCTCCAAAGTACCTTTTTATCCCTCACAATTACTGATCTCCTTTGCTTTTCAGTGAGCCTCCATCTTTCTACACTTCACCAGCTGCCTGCCCAGTAGCCAGCAAGCTAACTCCAATAAGAACAAAAACCTCGAGTTTAAACTCCCCAGGGAACTTATCACTGAATAAAGAACAATCTCTCAACCAGGAAGTTGACCTTGAGACTTCATCAAAAGTTCTGAAAAGTTGGGACAGCAGTACCCCTTTATCGGCAGGTTTCTTTTCTGCAGCTTCATTTGCCTTTATCCCACTAGGATCTGAAAGTATTAATTGGAAAAGTTTAGAGCCGTAAACATATTCAGAATTTAACTTGCATCACATTCCACATAATATGATGAAGTCTTATGTCGTATATGTCAGAGCAGGCGTCATTACATAATCTATTGTTTTGCCTGTCCTTCAGTAATTTAACCATCTTGATTATCAGGTATCAGATATCTCACAGGATCACAGTGCTTGTATTCCTACTAACCACTATGCAGGAGCCTGATGCTCCTACAGTGCCTACGCCATTCAGCTCACTAAAATGCAGTGCACTGTGTTATATCACATCATTACAAGAAGAATAAATGAAGTAGAATTTTGAGAAATGTTTTTAGTCTACCAAAGACTGCTGACTAGCCCAGCAAAGACTCATATTTCTTGAATCTTTTAAGGTCTTCCACTATGTACCACTTCACCAATCACATCAGATTGTCATTTTGAGTTCTCGTCAAACCAGATGACATGCAGTCACCACTTACAGAGAGATAAAAAATGAAGCCATCTTGGCCAGGTGTGTTCACAAGTTTGGTTTGCTAGTCTTAGTCTACCCTTCTTACAAGAAGATTTGCTTTGTTGAGCTATTTTCACTTTGTGTGTTTCTTTATGCTACACCGAGATTATTCTTTTTCTAGCAGTATAAGGTAGATAAGACATGAGAAACAGACTACACTCATACATCATTTCTTATAGTACATTGTAATAGTTGTTCTAGCTTACTGTTGATTATTGTTGTTAATCTCTTCCTGTGCCTAAGTTATAAATTAAATGTTAACATAGGTAAATATTGTTAAAAATTATAAAGAAAAAAATAAGCCCAATAGAAAGGGGCTAGAACAGAAGAACTTTGTTAGGAGATGGGACACTGAAGATAGCATCATTTCTGTCCAGGAAAAATGCCTGGTATAGTGTGACTGCCGATTTGAAAGAACCTTCAAATCCCTCAAATAAAAGGTTTTGGTATTTTGTAGTGGGTGGTAGTGGTTGTCTGTTTTTTGATTCCTAGAGATTTTCAAGAGGGTGGCAGAAATTCCAGAAAATTAGATTTAGTTTGGCCTAGCTGTCAAGGACAGGATATAAGACCATAAAGTTATCTTGCAATTACAATTGGGAGGGCCTGGGCTTGTTTGCCTGCTGAGACTAGAAAACTGATTGTTCTCAGCAGGTGCTGGCCAGGTCTTTGTTCTAAGGATGAGCTTCAGAAGGTGGGAAACATGAACTGATTTCTGGGAGGGCCAGAAAGTCAGCCAGATTGTGTATGTTCTAGTGCATATGTCCAGAAAAAGTGTAGAATATATAAGGTTCAAAACTACTCAATTTTAGGCATACAATGGAGACCTTGGAATGTATTGTGAGGATAAAATGGTACTAATAGCAAGACACCAGTGGCTTGTGCAAATCCTGTATGATTTAGGGTTCAATAGACTCCTTCATATCATAAGGGCTGAGAACTACAAATCCACACAGCCCCAGTGCTGCTCTGTGTTTTAATTTATTATTTTCTTCATTTTTGTTTGGAGATAGAGTCTTTTTTCTTAGCCTAGGCTTTCCTCAAACTCAGAATCTTCCTGCCTCAGCCTCCTGAGTGCACAATGCTGGGATTCCAAGTATACACCACCCGCTCCCCAGCTGTAATGTTTTCCTTGAATTCCATTTCCTTATAGGTCTTTCCTAGAAAGTTCTTTTCTAATAGTCACAACAAAATCTAGATTTTACTAATTCTACTTGTTTTCTACATAAATTCTAAACATAAATAAAAATATTTAATGTGAGTTAGTCATATTTCTCTAACTACAATAAAATGTCTAAGAGAATTAATTTATAAAATGAAAATGTTAATTCTAGCTCATGGTTTTAGAGATACCAGTTCACTGCTGGTTGGCCCCATTATTTGAGGCTATGACAAGATAGCACAACATTGCTGAAGTTCCAGTTTATTAGTCAGGGTTCTCCAGTGTAACAGAACTTACAGAATGTATATGTATGTGTATACGTGTGTGTGTGTGTGTGTGTGTGTGTGTGATTTGATATATATATA
>JADRCC010152517.1:0-13320 GCA_019843855.1 Hylomyscus alleni
AACAACAGGAAGTGACAATTACCTTTTCTTAATATCTTAATATGAAAATTAATATTACCAACATATACTAATTGACTGAAATCCAAAAATATGAGAAATTAGAAATTTGTTGATTGTCATCCAATGGTCTCTCTAATTTGGTAATTGGAGAAATAGGTCCAATATTATACAATCTATATACACTTTCAGCTTGTTTGTGACAGTGTCTTGCTGTGTATAACATAAGGGTCTTGAAATCTTGCTTCTATCTCAGCCTCTCTATTAGTATTATTGTTTATTTCATGTTTTTACACTATACTATGGATTTCAGAACAGCTTATATATTTCAAAAGTGTTTATATGCCCAAAGGAGACGTAGACAATTAACTAGGGAGGTGGCTTGTAGGAAAGAGAACAACAAAGAGTGAGACTGAATGCTTTGCTTGACTTTTGTAGGTCTTGTATCAAGTTTAAAGAAGAGGACTTTATAAGCTACTCTTTCTCTAAGATGAATGCTTTTCCAAATTATCACAGCTAATGAACCAGATTCTTACCTGCACCTAATGTCTGTGCCACCCTCCAAGTAGAACCATTGTTCATTGAAACAGTTAGTGAATAACTTTATGGATAGACCATCTGAATACACACACCATTTCTTAAATGAATGTAACCTGTTCTCTGTGGGCTGAGAATAAAGTCACTCACTCAAGTCAAATAGTTTTGACCATAGCAGGAAGTCTGTATCCAAAAATCATGCCTACAATTCATTCCTTGGCACAGCAGAACTGTCAACTCTCAGCTTTGCTAAGATGGAGGTAAAATCCTTTGGTGATATGAGGGTCATTGAAGTACAGCTTTATTACAATGAAATCTAATGTCTAAAATTTGTTCTTATTTTGGGCTTGTACCACAGTAAAAGCCAAGATTTTAAACTCTACTAAATACAAAACTAACAAAGAAACAAAAAGACTTTATATATTTATGTTCATTTAAGAAAACACTAGTAGTGATGCATTATTTTGAAATATAGAGTTAATATGTTTGGAGTTATTTAAAATTTATGTTGAGAAAAATATATGTATTTTCAGTATTGTTGTAGATAAGCATTTACATAAGACTGTTAAATTGATTGTTGTTTTATATCAAATAACTTATAATATTAATTTTTATTGTTATAATATTTTATAAATTTTAAGTAATATGACAAAAAAGATATTGTAGGTATTGAAGTAGGGTCTCTGGAAGGAGTTGGGGTACAAAAGGGAAATAAGAATGTGATTTAATTCTGTTGACTTAAAATATGTTTTTAAATGCTAAGAAATTCAGATAAATTGAAATTATGTAACTTTTCTCATCATAATGCAATAAAAGTTTAAAAAAAGAAAAAATAAATAAATAAAATTGGTGATGGTGATACCTCCAGTAGTTCTTTTTTTATTCAGCATTGCTTGTTTTTCCATATGAAATTGAATATTTTTCTTTCAACTTTTGTATAGAACTGTGTTGGAATTTTGGGGGATTGTGTTGAATCTGTAGATTGCTTTTAGTAACATGACAATTTTTAATAGGTTAATCCTTCCAATCTGTAAGCATGAGAGACTTTTTCATCTTTTGATATTTTCCTCAACTCCTTTCTTTGAAGACTTGAAGTTCTTGTCATACAGGTCTTACACTTGCTTCTTTAGAGTTACCCAAGATATTTTATATTATTTGTGGCAATTTTGAAGGGCATTGTTTCCCTGATTTCTTTCTCAGCTCACTACAACATCTGTACTTTAAAAAGTTTTTTTTTTTTTGAGCTAGAAATGCATAACAAAGGTAGGGACTGATAAGTCAACACACACATATACACATACACACACAGAGAGACAGAGAGACAAAGAGACAGAGAGACAGAGACAGAGACAGAGAGAGACAAGTAAAGATGACTGAGCAGAAAAGGGTGTGAATTACAGAACCATTATTATACTCTTTTCTTCCCTTTAACAGTCTAAAAAATAAATGAATTAAGTGTGCATAAAAGTTGAATGTTAGTTTGCCTCCTTATTCTGTGTTTTAGAGTAATAACCATTATGGTAATACAGTTTTTTTAGATAAGCTTAAATGAAATTTTTGCTGAGAGAGAATTAGAAATAATTAGTCAACTATATACAATTTCTCTTGTCAATTTGCTGAAGAGCTTGGAGAATTTGAATACAATTCTTAGTGAAATTCTGCTGAATTATTTTTCTAGCTGTACATACTTGGCATATAATTATTTTCTTAATTACAGATTCAAGTGTATGAAAAAATAGAATGTAAATCATTGCTTTACAATTTAATTTAATTCTGAGTGATAGTAGTAGCTAATGCTTGTTTACATCTCACTTTTTTGCTAGTTATTGTGCTAGTTATTTGTATTACTAAGCTTTTTGCCTTCTTTGCAAGCCTCTCAAAAGTCCTAAGTTAGAGGAGCTAATGCTATTTTAGATGAAAATGGAATCCTCTGCTTAACAGTGTTTAGTAGTTTACACAATAAAATTGTATAATGGCAAAAAGTGCATACTGCTGTTCTTCACTGTCTTCTAGCATATTACTGGAAAATATGATTCAGTCACAGGCCCTAAGAGGAGAACCAACTACTGCTACTTTCCTAAACCAGCATAACTCCCAACTGAATTCTAAATACATATTCTTACATCTACAGATAAATGTAGATCTCACATCTCATCAATGAAACTTCTTTTGTCAGTAGGACAAAGACCATTGTAGAAATCAACAATAGGTCAAAATGCAGATAACAACTGACCATGAGGCACATATCCCCAATTGATACATCTAAACTACAGCCCCTACACCAAAGGCTTAGGAAACATCTCAGAATAGAAAATGGTAAGATTGTAAAAATCAGAGGATCAAGATATCGGTTACAAGAATAGAGTATTCCATATATGACAGGAAGTCTGCACCCATGAAATTTTAGCAATATTGTAGCCTAAACCAGGCATGCATAATGACACCAATTGATGTCCCAATTTGGATGGGGGAAATCTACCACTAGATGAAAAATCTATAGACAATTAATGACTGCTGAGAGATAGAGAAGCACTATTCTCCCGAGACTAGACCCCTGATAGATTATCCAGTCCCAAGTTGTTAGCAGTAAACGTGTGTATATATAAGCAACTATAAATAGACTCAGCAGATTGTATTTATGTATACGTGTGTGTGTGTGTGTGTGTGTGTGTGTGAGAGAGAGAGAGAGAGAGAGAGAGAGAGAGAGAGAGAGAGAGAGAGAAGGAGAGAAGGAGCGAGGGAGGGACAGATGGAGGGAGGAGAGGTCAGAAATTTGAGAGGGAGTGGAGGGTTCCCAGAGTTAGAATAGGGAGAATGTGGGGTGAAAATGATGTAAACACAGTATTTATGTATGAAATTCTCAAAACGATAAAATAAATGTTAAAAAGGAAGATATGGATATAGTCATGAAATAAAAATCCTACTTGAATGACAGCATCTGTGCATTAGAATATATGATAAAAATTCACATTAGATGCCAGCTACTCCAAATGAGAAGTTGGTTGTTGAAGAAACAAACACTGAACAGAGGGTTGCTAATATGACAAAAATATTTTAATTACTTTCATAGACTTGAGCATGCCGAAAACACACAATCACTTTAGAATGCGCTAAAAACTTAGAAATGGTAGCACTAGTTTATTTGATAAGGTTATTTCTGGAAGGCTTTTTTTCCCCTGAAGCTTATTTTTTAAGTGACTTGGACTAAGAAAAGAACATTGTTTTCTTTTATGTCATGTACTCACACATGGAATAAACTAATTAAATCTTACAGTGTTTTATCTTGTTCATTTATAAATAGCCATTAATGAGGAAGGACTTGAAAATATGATTAAATGAAGATGTCATCTCAAGAATTAATCTTCAGTATATTTAATTTAAATATACTTAATCTATTGAACTTTGAATTCTTTCAGCTTATTTTCATTACTTACATGTTCATGAAGTATTATTTGCATGTGTGTGAGAGAGGGGGAGGGAGGGTGTGAGAGAGGAGAGAGAGAGAGAGAGAGAGAGAACACATTGTGAGTGTGCCTGCCATGAAACTTGTGTACAGGTCAGACAAAAATTTTGTGGCATCAGATCTCTCCTTTGACCTTATCATGGGTCCTTGGGGTCAAACTCAGTTTACCATGCTTCCATGCAATTACCTTGACTCACTAAATCACTTTGCCAGTCCTCACATTCATGTATTTTAAAAAGTTGAGTACTATAAGATTTTAACAAGAAATGAAAGAAGAATTAGTTTTACTAATTTGAGTATTTTCCTCCCCAGAGACACAATAACAGATATATATGTCACTTCACCTAAACTCTTCCATATTTCAGAGTATAAAAGATGAAGATGTTCTCTCCATTTCTCTGCCCACACCTACACCTCCCTTCTCCATCATCCCACTGTCTTCATTAAACTTTTGTTTGTCATTTGGTTTTTACATTATAATGGCTCAGTACATTCAAGTCCCATGCAACATTTTATTTTTTTCTTATAGTTAGTTAGTCATGATCTTGTATTTGATTGCTTAACCTCGGAATTCTTGCTAAACTAACCTATTTCCAATTGTCTTCAAGTTCTATGCATTTCCCAAAACATTAGGACAATTTCATAAGTCTGGATAAATTTCTTCAGAGTCTCTTGAGCTGCTGCAATCTGGCTCATTAGCTATTCCCACCTGCATTAACAATCTATTGTCACAATTTAGGGGCTTAAAACAGCACGAATTAATTATTTCACAATTTTCCTCAGTCAGGAATTCAGGTACAGAAGAATTGAGTTCTCAATTCAGAATTTCACTGGGATGAAATCAAGGTGCTAGCCAGGGCTCAGTTCTCAACTGAAACTTCTGCCAAGCTCACAGGTTCTTGGAGGGATTCAGTTCCTTCAGTTGTGATTGTGGGACTGAAGTCCTAAACTTCACTACTAGCCCTATAAGTTGCTATCTGCTCCTTGAAGGTAAGTAGGATGAAATCTTTGGTGCCCAACTTCTTCTCTTACCATACTTTGTAAAAACAAAACAAAACAGCAACAAAACAAAGCAAAACAAAACATATTAGAAATCTAAGAATAGGTTCATACATTATTTTTTTAGTTGACTTCATTGGTTTTGAATTTTTTAAATTATCAAAATGGGTGTGATTTTGTGGTTATATATTATTCCTCTGGGAGAGAGGTCAAGCTAAAAGTTTTTCTGTTTACTGGTTCAAAGACATGCTATTTTGGGAGAAAGGCTCTTTTTTTTGTGTTGACAGAAAAGAAGATTAGGTTCTGGACCCCTTCCAGAGTTATATGGATCAGAGTTGACAGAGGGAGACCCATGAAGAACTAGAAAAATTCAAGAGAATCAAACAGGACAGGTAAAAATTATTTGTGCCATCCTTCACATGGAATAAATGAGGACTTATGATTGGTTATTATCAAAATTGGCTCATAAAAAGGACAGCTCTCTTTCACATGCTCAAACAAGGAGCAGAATTTCATCCTTTAACTAGTCTATGCACCCTGCACTGACTAACACAATCCATGCAGATATCTTGTTGGTACTTAAATATGTTTTGAGATTTGTATATTTCAGAGGATACAGGTTTGTTGAGATTCATCCTCAAAGATGCTGAATTGACCTTCTTGGACTCGCTGTGTCATAGATTCCAGGTCTTCTTGCCTCATTCACCCTTTTAGACAGATTCAGTCAGAACTTCAGTCAAACCCTGAGGCTTCTCAGTCGGCATCAGTGACTGGATAACAACTGCTGGCTTGACTTTCTTTTTTGTTTGTTTTTTGTTTTTTTGTTTTTCGAGACAAGGTTTCTCTGAGTATCCTTGGCTGTCCTGGAACTCACTCTGTAGACGAGGCTGGTCTCAAACTCAGAAATCCGCCTGTCTCTGCCTCCCAAGCGCTGGGATTAAAGGCATACGCCACCACTGCCCCGCTGGCTTGACTTTCTTAAGTCCTAACCAAATCTATTTTTCCTTCCCTTCTCCTCCCTTTTGAAGATATTGGCTCACTCCAGTTTAGCCAGAAGTTATGAAAAGGCATCAGCCCAATTCCCTGGGTTTGGGGGTCTGGTAATGGTTATTTTACAAATTATAGGATTTGGTAATGGTAATAATTTTGATCAGGGAGGATATAGGTGGAATCAATTGTGTAGCCATAATCTAAATTGGTAGAAATCTTTATAATTGATGCAAAGTTGAAGTTATATTTTCTTACATTGGTACAGAATTTATTTTGATATAGATTTAATGTTTTCACTGGTGTGAATTTCTTATATTGGTACAAAAATTGGGATTAATATTGTTACTCTTAGACAGGCATTGTGTCTATCCAACTCATTCAAAAGTACAAAGCTTAGACCCAGTCTTTCTATGACTACTATTATAAACTGTTTTCAGATGATTGAGCAATATGAGTTAAGGGCCAGATAGCAAATTTATGGTTCTGAGTTAATTATAAAATGGTGTTTTCAAGATATTTCAATTACAAATAGCTGAGAGTAGTCAGGCTTTTTTTTTTTTTTTTTGGATTTTCGAGACAGGGTTTCTCTGTATAGCCCTGGCTGTCCTGGTACTCACTCTGTAGACCAGGCTGGCCTCGAACTCAGAAATCCACCTGCCTCTGCCTCCCAAGTGCTGGGATTAAAGGCATGCGCCACCACCGCCCGGCAGTAGTCAAGGTTTAACAGTTCAGATAGTCTTAAAAATGTCAGAAATACATTGAATGTGACATTTAATGTTATTTAATTATTTGACAGTGAGACAAACCTGCTCCAGACAGCACCCCCTTCTTGGTTCAAAAAAAGATAGTATCTTCACCTCCAGGCACAGTTACTTATTGTGGCAAGGTAGCCACTGGGCAGAAATTGCCCATTTCATGTACAGATGATACAGTCCAGAGAAGGACATATTTTTAAAGACTATTGGCTTTGCTGAGACAGGGTCAGCAGCCCTTCAAATAATTCTGCATCATAAATCTATCAGATAGATGATCCTGGACCAGAAGGCCAAAGACTAGACTAGGTCCTAGATTTTGAAGAATGGGGGACTGTCCAGGTAGTCAACTGTCTCTACAATTTGGCTAAGTTTTGGAAACTGTGTTTTGTGCTTCCTATAGTTTTGGTAATATTTAATCATTTTCAGATTTCTGATGGGGTTGGAAACTAGTTTTAGTCTCATATTCAAATTTAAGTTGTTTTAAGAGAGAGAGAGAGAGAGTTTATAGAGTGGATGACATAGTTTTCAAGTAACATTAGAGGCTAAAATTCTAAACCTAAACCAGGGATAGAATCATAATTCTTTCAGTTAGGAAATATGATAGAGTACTTTGTCTAATTGACAAATTAACAGACTGGATGTCATTTATACCTTACACTGTGTAATTTACTTAATTGTTATAGTTTTGTTCAACGTTTACCTGGGAGCAGAGTTTTTTTTATTATATTTTATTGAACAGAAAAGGTGAGATGGAGAGGGAAGACCTGATACTAAAATATGGTTCCCTAATTGATTCTTGATTTGGTTAATAAAGAAGGCAGAAGCCAATTGTTGGGCAAAGGGTAAAAATGGGACTTCTGGCTCGCAGGAGGAAGAAGGGAGGCAAGGAAAAGAAAAGAGCTTTTGTGAGCAAGCATTGGAAGGAGAGAGAGCAGTAGTCATGTAAGGCTTCAGGACACCTAGGGTCTGCAGCCTCTGCCTTGAGCAGGGGCCCGGGAGATTGGTGGGAGCTAGCTGATAGGTGATAAGATCAGGACAGAAGATCCTGTTCCCAGCAATTGTGCTAGTAGGCAAATTCTGAAATAATAAGGCTGAGTGTGTGTTTTTTATCCTTGGATTCAAAGGTCTCAGGTGGGGCTGGTAACAAAGATCTGGGGAAAGGTACCAGCTGACCACTGGCAGAGCTAAGCATGGAGGAACAGAGAAGTTGGATGTAGGACTCGGGGCAGCAGATCTCGGAACCAAGTCAGGAGAAAGGTCTGTGGTCTCAAGCAAAGGAAAAAGCATGATTTTTAAAATTACATGCAACAAACAAATAAAAACCACATTCATTTGATTAGGTCAGGCCAGAAAAGATAATCTACTCTTAAAAAAAAAAAAAAAAACTTTAAGTCAATTTATTCAGGACTTATGCTCCAGACTTCATCACTACTGTACCACACAATCATGGAAGTGCTATCCTATCATATTCACAGGCCTTACACATACTTAGGGAGGTAGGGGAATATTGGAATCCATTTAGCCACTATACCTAATAACTAGAAACCATCCAGGAATCCCTCTTTGCTACTATCATGGGTATTCACTCAGCCTTTCTCGGAAGTTGGATTCCTAGTTCCTAAAATCCATGCTTATTTTCTTCGTTTACAACATGAGCTTGTATAGCTTGGTCTCCAATGGCTTCCAAAAGTGTTCTCTTTTTGGTTTATTAGACATTGAATAAGGAATTGTTGGTTTGAAGTTGTTATTTTCTCCTCAGAATTCTGAACACTTCACTCCCCAGTAGCCTGCACTATTGGTATTAAATCTGTTATCTAATGCTTAATGCTTTTCCTGAAACTAGTTCCCCCCTCAGGGTTTATAGAATGCATTTCCCTATCCCCAGCTTTGTGAATTCCTTTGATGTTTTGTCTTGGGGATTGGCTCCTTTATCTATTGGTCTTATCATCTAGGAATGTTGGGTGTATAATGGGTGTCCCACGTCCACTCCACCACAGGGCTTGGGCCACTGGTGGAGGAGGGACAGGGAATTTTGACTGCACTTACCCCACACTGGTGTTGGGGGGATCAGGCTATGGGAAGCAGCTGAACATCATTCCTGGGGTGCGGAAGTGCAGTCTGAGGTCCCTGGGATGACTGGAGATAACTCGGGGGTACCTGGGCCTGCAAGATGGCTGGCACTGTCAGGTTCTCAAGACTCTTGGGCATCAATGTGCCACTGGGAGCTGTGAAAGAGTTGAGAAAGAAGTGGAGGGCTGGATCTAGTACGGGGCAATAGGAAAAGAGGGAAAAGATTCTGCTGGGGTCCCGCAGGGAGGAGAGAGTCCTTGGCTTGTTCAGTGGACAGCTTGGCATGGTAGAGGCCATGGCTGGGAGCACTGAGAGGCTTTCTTCGGGAGACTAGGTGGCTGGCTCTTTAGTTTGCTAAAGAGTTTGCTTCATTGCTTCCTTCAGCTTATCCTGATGAAAAGAGACAGTCCATAGTTTTAAGGCATTTATTGTCATGGCAGAGAGTGGCGATGAGTAAAACCGTACCCCACTTTCTCAGGGTGGACCTGAGGTTAAATACCTTTTGCAGGGAGGAGTGTCTAGGAAGGGGAGTTTATTGGCTAAGACTCCAGGCCTTTAGGTACCTCATTAAAACAGAGATCTGTCTTGAGGCTACGTGACCTGTGGTCACTTTGTCTACGTGAGGAGGGGCTTGGGGCCATATGAAGAGATGTGGCCTCATGCTAGGAGCATGGTGTCCAAGAGTGTGGCAAAACACCTATCGTTCCTTGCAGGTTTATCCCCTGCAGGGTCACTGGGGTTTCAAGCTTTAGCTCAATCAGAAACCAGGCTGTCTTTCACGATCCTACATAGCAACTTCTTTCAGTCAACACATTCATATTCTTCATAAATTCTAGAAAAAAAAGTTAAAGAATTATTTTATTGGTGATTTCCTTCTTTAGATATTCTTTGTCGTGTGTTCATAAGAATTTTAATTATTTTACATTCTACATGTGTCTTGTTTCAAAATAATATATTTTATACTGTCTTATTAACAGGAGATTCACTATTTTAATTTTTAATAAGTTTTTGGTTTGAATTTTTGAGACAGAATCTCTCTGTGTAACCCTGTCTGTCCTGGAACTGATTATGTAGACAAGGTAGACTTCAAACTCACAGAGATCTGCCTGCCTCTGCCTCCTGAGTGCTGGTATTAAAGCCATGTAGAAGGACATCCAGTTCTATGTTTTGCTAAGTTTTTAATCTTTGAGAAATCCATTCATGTATGAAATGAAATATTGTCCTATCCACTTCTCATTTGTTTCCATTAACTTCCCCATATCAGCTCAACACACCCTCTAACACGTTGTGTTACTTCAATTTCTAAAATTTTATATTCATTAAATATTTTTCAATATATTATCTTTATTCTATGTATGTATGTGAGTGCCTACATATACATGTACACACCACATGTTTGTCTGGTATTTATGGGGTCCTGATGATTGGATCCCTGGGAACTGGAGTTCCATATGATTGTGAACCACTTGATATGGAAACTGAATTGGTATCCTCTAGAAGAGTAGCAACTACTCTTAAATGTTGAATCATGTCTATAGGCCCTTCACCAAAGGTTTCTCTTTTGTAACCTGCATTTCTTACTTGAGATTCTTATTTTCTCTGTTTATTGTGAAGTTTTATTCCAATTTCTATTGACATTTCATATTAGATTTTTTTCCCCACAAAAATCTCAGGTGTCCTTAGGTGCTTAAGTGTGGAACACTAAAGAGATGACATGAGGTTAGGGGTAGACAGCAACTGTTAGCGCTATGCTCTTTAAGATGATATGTGATAAGCCTCTTGTCTGAGTTGTCTTTAGCTCATTTATCCTAGAAGTCAGATTCTACAGTAAAAATGATTTTGACTTCATGCATAGAGGGTACATCTCTTAACTAACAACATGCTTGAGCCATATGAGAAAAGACTGAAGCTCTCAAGTACTATATGAGAAGTTTGCTATATTAATCCCCATGTCTTTGGTTTGGTGCCTCTGTTTTATATTAGAAGAGATAACTAAAGATGTCATATAAAAGGTACTATACGAAATATATAGAAGTTCCCCATATTAGTCCCTATGTCTTCTGTTTGATGCCTTTGTTTTAGCTAAGCCCAGTACTGTTATACTCAGAGATGATTTTATTGTGTTTATGGAATTGACATCCAGTCTACTGTTAGAATGGTGGACGAATGTCTTATTCACATGCCTAAATTTGGAATGCAGATGTGAGGGACTAAAAAATTCTAAAATATTCTAAAATATGTAAAATTCTTCTGCCTAATAAATCCTCCTTTTTGGAATATTCTGTACATTAGGATATTTCCCTTCCCAACTTTTAAATGAATAATTAGTTTTTTTCAAGCCTGCTAAGTCATTTAACTCTCATATATTTGCCTACTAGTATTCAGAAATTTTATTTGTTTTTCTTTAAGTTAGCTTACAAAGTAGTAGCTTTCATTATAGCATTTTGAAACATACTTTTAATTGGTCTTCCTTCCTCATCCACCTATACCCCTCCTGCCAGTCTTTCTCATCTCTCCCAATAGCTGTCTTCCTGATTTCATGTAAAATGCCCATTACCTACCCTTTAAGATAGTTTCCTATTCCTCTCTCATAATCCCATTTCTAGAATCATTTCGTGATTGTCATCTATCTCCTGCTTTGTCTTTGTATATTTATGTCATTCTTTTTATACTAGGCATCATTACATAACCCTAGATTTCACTAAGTAGCCCAGGGTGGTCTCAAAAGCACAGTAATCATCCTGCCTCAGTTTCTGAATATTGAGAATATAGGTATGAGCCAGTATATTTATATCTTTTTAAAGCACTATCTTTTTCTCTTGAAGAAAACACCTTGAAGAATGAGGGCCCATGTATTTGTATGTTCGTTCTGCCATTCTTAACTATTTATAGAGAAGACAATGCCAACCTAAAAGGGAAACTCAACCAAATGAATTCAACATCTACTTGAAAGAATACACTTGAGAAAAAGCTAAGCTCTATAAAACATAATCACAAACTTTTTCTTGCAAATTATTATATAATATATTAAATTTATCACAACTAAAACGAAATCATTTTTGCAAACAGATTAATGGAGCAAAGCAAATACATAAATTATTGAATTTAAAATAATAAAATTGTTCAAGTTAGTAAAAACGGATTACTGTCTTAATTAGCTCACTGATAAATAATAATAGAATAAATGGCTAACAACTTTGAATATAGGCTTATAGTTTTATCAGAACAAAGTATAAGGGGAATTGTGCTGGAGTCCAGCCTTGACACAGAATCTGAGTTCTCAACTGGAAGCAGGGATATCTGGAAGGCACATAATAAATATACACAGACTACTTTTTTGTGTACAAACTGACAGGCAATTTTTCAAGGCTTAAAGTTTCTCTCCTCTCTCATTCTCTGCTCTCTTTCTTGCTTGTTCATTCACTAGCAGCTTGAGGCTGCACACAGTCTGCATTTTTCTGCGTACACTCCTTTTCTCCTATGCAGTTTTCTTTTCTTGAAGTCTCATACTTATACATGCCTCTGTGCATTCCCCTTTCACTCTCACACACACTCTTCACACACATCACACACACACACCACACGCACTCTCTTTTCCCTCACACATACACTCTCCATACATGCCTCACATTCTCTCTTCACTCACTCTTCACATGGTCTTCTCATGCTCCTCACCTTTTTCTTGCCCCAGACTTTTATGGATACTCCAAAAGCAGGTAAAAAAAGGACATTGTATAATCATCGTCAAATCAAATTCAAAAGAATAACCACATCCCTCAAAGAATCAAGAATTACAATTGTTCCCCAAAATTTCAAATTTCCCCATTCCCAGGCCTATAGCCAAAATAATAATGATTGCAAACTTATCATTATTTAAACTATAACTTATTATATACTTCAGAGCTCCGGGGCCAGCTACTTGCATTTTCTTGTGAAGCTCTAATGATAAATGACATGGGCAAAGCTGCCAGGAAGTGGCTAGAAAGAATCAAGTTAACCCTTAACTCAATAGTTCCACTAGCTTTCTGCTTCTGTACCTTGCACACATTGACAAAGAGTCCCAGTGTTTTGACTTAGATTTACTAATATAAGATTTTATACATTCTGTACTTGCTTATCCAGGAACCACTCTCAAATGTTGTACAACTTCTTTCATAACTTCAATAGTTTTTTTTCCTTTCGTGGAGTCCCAATGTTGGCTCTATTTCATTTTCTAATAATTTCCTCAAAGGAAAAAAACATATGATCATCTCATTAGATGCTGAGAAAGCATTTGACAAAATCCAACATCCTTTCATGATAAAAGTCTTGGAAAGATCAGGAATTCAAGGCCCATACTTAAACATAGTAAAAGCAATATACAGTAAACCAGTAGCCAACATCAAACTAAATGGAGAGAAACTTGAAGCAATCCCACTAAAATCAGGGACTAGACAAGGCTGCCTACTCTCTCCCTACCTACTCAATATTGTACTTGAAGTCCTAGCCAGAGCAATTAGACAACAAAAG
>JADRCC010152518.1:0-11120 GCA_019843855.1 Hylomyscus alleni
AAAAAAAAATGAGTAATTAGTAGGATTTTAATATACACTTAAATGAGAGCTTGCAAGACCTTCAAGTTTATTCATATCACAAACAATTACAACAGAAGCCAGAGATTTAAGCAGTCTTGGACTCAAAACGATGTGAACTCTATAGACATTGGGCTTTTCTGCATGAAGACATCTAGTTTCCCAGCATAATTTAATGAAGGTTCTTTCTTTTTTCCACCATCTTTTTGGAGTCTTTATCATGTACTTATGTCTGTATGTCTGGGTCTTCTATTGGTAGACATCTCTCTCTCTCTCTTTTTTTTTTTTTTTTTTTTTTTTGAGACAGGGTTTCTCTGTGTAGCCCTGGCTGTCCTGGAACTCACTCTGTAGACCAGGCTGGCCATGAACACAGAAATCCACCTGCCTCTGCCTCCCAAGTGCTGGCATTAAAGGCCCGGCTGACATGTCTCTTTTTGTTGTTGTTGTTTTTCTTTTTTCTTTTACTTTTCTTTCCTTTTTTGTCTTTTGCCAATGTCACATTATTTTTATTATTATGTCTCTGTAATACATATTTTAAGACCTGAATTTATAATCTACCCAGTTTTATTGTCTTCAGGATTGTTTTGACTATCTTTGGTCTTTTGTGATTCCATATCAATGTTAGGATAGGTTTTTTTTCTATTTCTATGAAAAAAAATTGAGATGGAAATTTTTATTGGTGTTGTACTGAATCTATAAATAGATTTTGGCAGAATGTTCATTTTTACAATGTTAGAACTATGACTCTATAAGCATGAAATGCCTTTTCACTTCTACTGTCTTTTCATATTTCTTTCTTCAGAGCTTTGGTGTTTCTATTGTAGATGTCCTTTACTACTTTGGATAGTGTTTACTCCTAGGTATTTTATTTTCCTTGAGGTTATTGTTAAATGGGACGGTGTCCATGATCTCCTTCTCTGTATGTTTGTTGGTGATGTAAAGAAAATCCATTGGTTTGTGCAAGTTGATTCTGTATCCTGCCATAGGGCTGAAATTGTTTATCATTTTGAGAAGTATTCTGGTACTTAATATGTATCCTAATATTTCATCTACAAATAGGGATGGTTTGAGTCCTTCATTCTCTGTTTGTTTCCCTTTAAATTTTCCCTCTTATTGCTTCAACTTGCATTTTGAGCACAATATTGAAAAACAGTAAATATAGTGGACATCCTACCTCATTCCTGACTTTAGGGGCATTTCTTTAAGCTTTCCTCTATTTAGGATGATGTTGGTTGTGGGTTTTTCATATATAGATTTTATTGTGTTGAGGTATGATGACTCTAGCCCTACATTCTCTAGAAATGTTATTATGAAGGATGTGAGATTTTGTCAAGGCCTTTTTTCCATGTGTATTAAGATGATCATGTAATTTTTACATTTGATTTATATTGTTTATTACATTTATTGACTTACATATGTTGAACTGTCCATACATTTCAGGAACAAAATAGTCTTGGTGACAATGTATAACATTTTTATGCCTGTCTTTTAAATTATTTTTTAGTCTAAGTATTATTTATTATTGTTTATTATAGTTTGTTGTTGTTTAGTATTATTATTATTTATATGTTCATCAAGGATATTATCCTATAGCTTGTTGTTGCTATATTGTTGTTTCTTCATCTGGTCTGGTTATTTAAGTGAAACTGTATAGAAGGAGTTTTAGAATTCTGTGTCTGTTGCTATTTTCATTAAGAAGATTTGTCTGTATCTTTGAATGTCTAGTAAAATTCTCCTGAGAATACATCTGATCCTGGAATTTTCATAGCTAGAAGGCTTTTTATTAACATTTTCATCTCATTTGTTATTAGTCTCTCTCAGTTGTTGACTTCTAATTGCTTTAGTTAGTGGTTTGACTAAATTTAGAAATTCATCCATTTCTTTTAGGTTTTCCAGCTTAATGGAGTTCATATTTTTACAATATTCCTTTATAGTGTTATGATTTCCTTTGGTGTCTGTTGTAATGGTTCCCTCTTCATTTCTATTTTTGTTTGTTTGTTTGTTTTTTGTTTGTTTTTTTGTTTTTGTTTTGTTTTGTTTTTTGTTTTTCCAGCCAGGGTTTCTCTGTATAGCCTTGACTGTCCTGGAACTCACTCTGTAGACCAGGCTGGCCTCAAACTCAGAAATTTACCTGCCTCTGCCTCCCAAGTGCTAGGATTAAAGGTATGTGCCACCACTGCCTGGCTCATTTCTGATTTTGTTAATGAGGGTCCCCTCTTTTTTTTCTTTTTGATAGTTGAGGCAAAGGTCTGTAAATTTTGCTTATCTCTTAAATTTATTAATCTTTGAATTGTTTTCTTTCTTTCTATTTTGCTGATTTCTACTCTAATTTTTATTATTTCTTGATGTTTAATAGGTTTGATTTTTTAACTTTTCCTCCCACAATTTTTGAAAGTGGTATCATTAAGCCATTTATTTATCCTATTTTTCCATTAATTTATATATTTATTCAGTTTACATCACCATTGCAGCCCCTTCTGTCCTCCTAGAACCCCCTCCACACATGCACACAGTCCCTCATCCTAAATCCCCTCCACTTCTCTCAAAAGGAAGAGGTCCCTCATGGGTAGGCACTTTAAAGCTAAATATTTCCATAGTAGAGACTCTTTTCAATATGTCTTGTGGATTTGTTGTTTTGCATATTCATTTAGTTTGAGGAAATTTTTATTTTTTTGTTTTTTTTTCTTTTTCTTTGACCGATTTCATCATTCAGTAATGAGTTGTTTAAACCCCATTAGTTTGCTTATTTACTAGATTTTGTTTTGTGTCAATTATTTCATTGTTGTCATATATATACACACAAGGAGTGATTTCAATATTTTTGAATTTGTAAATATTGGTTTTGCCTCCCAGGATGTAATCTATTTGGATAAGTTTCAATGTGCTGCTTAGTACCCTATTTATTATTTATTATTTCAAAAAAAATTCTGTACATATATGTTAAGTTCATTTGATGATTGTTGATAATTAATTTAGATGTTTCACTTTAATTTTTTGTCCGGATGGCCTATATATTGGAAAAAGTGAGGTACTGAAATCAGCTACTAATAATATATTGATGGTAAGCTGTGTCTTTAAATTCAGTAGTAGTTTTGTTTGTTTGTTTTCTGAAATTAGGTAACACAGAGTTACTTTCTGTGTGTTTAGGATAGTAATGTCTTCTTTGTTAACTGGTCCCTTGACTAGCATAAAATGTTCTTCTCTATCACTTCTGATTAGTTTTAGTTTGAAGTCTATTATGTCAAGAATTAAGATAGTGATGCCCGCTTGTTTCCTAGTCACATATCACTGGGATATTTTTGTCCATTTTTCACTCCAAGGAGGTGCCTATCTTTAAAACTAAGATGTCTTGAAGGCAACAGATAAATGGACTTTGTTTTTAATCTAATCAATCCGTGTCTTTTGAATGGAGAATCGAGACCACCTATATTTAAAGTTATTAGGGAAATATTTGTATTAATTATAAATCATCCTATTGTCGATTTTTGGTGGTGGTGTTTGTGTTCTTAGTGGTATTTTTTGTTGTAATGATTATGGCTTTGCATTTCATTCTGAAGGACCCAATTTAACATTACAAATCCCATTTTGCTTTTAGATATCATTTTATGATTAACTTACCCTTAGAGTGAACTCTGTTTCTGGAAAAATCCCAACTTGTTCCAGGAAATATGTCACTCTGACAACAACCATAATTCATCTAAACAAACAGCCACTCCACTCCTAGAAACAACCAATCAGTTCTTAAGGGGAGAGTACTTAATATCTCAAAATAGATTAATTAAGCTAGCAAACATTGGTTCTACCAAGCTGAAATTACTTCTAGCCAATAGAAATGCACCAAACAAATGTGACTACCAAGACAGAAAGTTCATTACTCTGCTGCAACTATGATAAAAAAATGCAAGGCTTGTGCCAGCTCAGTACCTCCATGCTATCCACTGAGTTTGAGAGGTTGGAGGGTCCAAGCTGGAGCTTGAAAAAGACTATTTGCTTTTGCATATGTGTTGGATTCCTGGTGGTCTCTGGTTGTCATTAGGGACCCTGTGTTCTGGACATAACAATTCCAGTCTCTTTGCTAATTCTTCTTTTAAACCCAAAATAATGTTTCCTGTATTTTCATTAATTTTGATTTGCTGGATATAATTTTTTTGTAAGTGGTGTATGTTGTAGAAACTTTTTCTTTCTCCTTCACTCTCAGTTTATAGTTTTGCTGAGTATGTTATATTAGATTGGCTGTCATAGTCTTTAGAACTTGGAACACATTGCTTCAGAATTTTCTAGCTTTCAATTTTCCATTAGCTGTTACTCTGATGGGTTCCCCTTTATATGTGACTTCCATTATTTTCTCTTATAACTTTCAAAACATTTTCTTTGTTATATATCCTTAATGTTTCAACAATGGTATGCCATAGGGGTTTATTTTTTGATGTTCTCTGTCCTCATATTTGCATGGATTTGAGTCTCTTTCCTTAGTTTAGGGGAAGTTTTCTTCTATGATCTTGTCAAAGTGCTAGTCTATGCCATTAACTGAGAATTTTCCTCCATCATATATGCTTATAATTTGAAGGTTGTTTTTTGTTTTTTCATAATCTCCCACATTTCCTTTGTGTTTCTTTCCCTATCTTTTAATTTTTTTTTCATTGTCTTTGCTTATTTGATCATGATCCTCTATTTTACCTTTGAGTCCTGATAACTCACACTTCTACTTGATTCATTCTACCTATAAGGCTTTATTTTGAGTTTTATAGGATTATTGGGTTTTTCAATTCCATCTTCTTTTCAGCTCAAGTACCCTTCAAAGTTTTCATTTCCTTACTTATTTACATTCTCAAATCTTGGGGTGGTCTTTGTCATTGCCACCAGCCTTATGTTTGTTTGGACATCACCCAGGCATTTATTGTCCTTTAGCTCCTTATCCTGGATTTAACTGAGGTATTCTCTCTGTGTATTCTTTATACTCATTAAATTCTTTGATAAAGTTTATGCTTTTTTTTTTTAAAGATTCTGTGTCTTGGAGTTCATTTTGATAATTCGTGTGGGTAAGAATTTCTTTATTACTTATATGTTTTGGAGAAGATACTGGCTTGATGTTTCATATTATTGGTACCCTTGTGATGAGATCTGGACATATAGGCTTCCTTTGTTAGTTTTGAGTTTACTATGAAATGACAGTTTGGGAAAGAAGAGATGTTGCCAGGGGTCATACTGAGTCTAGAAATTGGAAATGACTCAGCTAGAATGAAGTAAGAAGGATGGAGCAAACTGGACTGGTATACAGGATGTGCTTCCTGTTATAAGCCAGGGGTTGTGGGGAAAGGTAAAACTGAGTACAAAGATTGAATACAATGTAGGAGAGTCCTGTGGTGTGATGAATAGGTAGGAAGGATATTGACCCAAGCCTAGAGCCCTTCCTTCAAAGCAAAGAAGGCCTGACTAGGATTATATATTGGTTGGAGGAGCCAGGATAAGTCTGGTGGGTTGTCAAATTGTTGTGAATGGTCCTATCAGGAATACCTACTGCACTAAACACCATAGGAGAATCTAGGAAATTTGAATACTACTGGGGAGATGGATTAAGCCCAGAATGGACCTGTGGAAATTTTCAGGTAGCTTGAACCTTGATGGATGCCTCCAATTTGCAGTGGTGTGGTTGTCAGATAAGGCCATGGCTCCGATTGTGGGACTCATGCTAGATAAGGCTAATGGGAAAACAAGGATAGGTGGTCAATGATACTCACCAGGCTAGACCCCAAAGGAGGACATGGGATATCTGGGTTCCTAATGCAGGGGTGGACACAGCACAGAAGCACCTAAGTAATCTTTACCCTCCATGTGCTTCAGTAAATATAATACAACAATGTTACCCTTCCCCATGTAAGCTGTATGAGAACAAAGATAGTGAAAGTACCACACAAACCTCTTTTGTCTCAATTTAAGGACCAGGACTGAATAAAACAACTAGTCTATAAGACATCAACTCCAGAAACAGACCATAAAACCCAGAAAAAAAAGGTCATAAAACCCTCCCACAAAGAACTCCCTGGGGATAATCACTGAAATGGGGAAATATCTTATCTCAGAATGGGCCATCTGTGCTGGGAAGCCCTATTTCATCCTATGGTTAAACATTCATGACAAAGGAATGCAGACTACTGACTACCTGTGACCCGCCCCCAGCACCCACCAACAAAATTTTAGATTATGTAATCCTTCTACAGAGTTTCCCTGGTTTTCTATAAAAAGATCTACATGCCTTTTTCTGAGATCACCATTTCAAAAAATATTTGGCCACTACATGCTGGTTGTTTCTGCAAAATAAAAACTCTGTCTTTGTATAACTTCTGAATCTGAGGGCTTTCTTCAGTGATTTTTAGACCCTTAGAATATAGCTCCAGACATTCACTCTCAGCAGCCAGAGGTGCTCTGTTAATTTTTTTAGGGACTTCAAATGAGGCAAACATGGAATTTGTGGCTTTGGCAAAGAAAAGAATTTCAGATCTAGACTGTATGAGGCAATGCTGGAGATTTATTCAAAGATTTTTAATAAAAACTTTAAAAAGAGAAGCTAAGAGAAAGAATGCATTCACTGAAAGCAAGTTATACATATTTAAGAACATTAGGTGTAGCTGGGCAGTGGTGGCACAGGCCTTTAATCCAAGCACTTGGGAGACAGAGACAGGCAGATTTCTGAGTTCGAGGCCAGCCTGGTCTACAGAGTGAGTTCCAGGAAAGCCAGGGCTACACAGAGAAACCCTGTCTTGGAAAACCAAACCAAACCAAACCAAACCAAATCAAAACAAAAAAAAAACTATCTAACCAACCAACCAAACAAAAGAACATTAGGTGGGCTCTTCAACAAAGAGTCACATAAAATAAGAAATATCTAACAGTTGATATTAGTTTCTGATTTGGGAGATATAAGAATGTGTCTTAACGTTAGTTATATGTACAATTTTGGTGACTTTCAGTTTACATCTCAGGGTTGCTAAGAAACATTGTTTTACTTTTTTTCTTCTATTTTGTGTACCTGAGATGATAGGGTAGTTTTGGAGGTAGTCTGTATTGTATTATAATGTGTTAAAATGAAAGCAGAGGCTACTAGAGTTGAACAAGGGCTTTCTGGTGAAATTCCTGGAAAAGTGCAAGTTTCAACAGGGAAGGAAGAAAGGCCTTAAGCAGTTGTCAATTGGATTAGAATTCTTGCTTTTCAGCTGTCTACCTGCTTCAATCCAACTCTGAGATTAGAGGTACCTTACCTTCTTACATTCTGTTAATTTTCTTTGTTTTTCTATTATGCCTTAATGATATATGTTTAAAAGATAATTAATTTTTACTGTTTTTCAATCATCCCACATATGGTTGTAAAACCCTCATTTACTTGTGACAATAAAAACAAACACCCCTCTATTCTTGCCTTGATATAATGATATGAGCAGATACAAACACTTCAATTGTCCATTTTTATATTATGCACCAATACTTGAGATTTGAACTGGCCTTTAAAACTAGATAGACAGAGATGAACATCCCCTGTTGATCTATGTTCATGTATGCACTGTTGATTTTAGAACATTTCCAACTATAATCATTCCCACCTGCAACTTACCAATGAATCCCTACAAATGTGTTATGAAAAACACTACTCTATTGAGACACATAAATCTTCAGATCTGTTACTCTTTCCTTAGTGAAAGAGCCTTAATAAAACCATTTTTCTCATTTGTTTTATTTTTGTCTTTGACAACACAGTAGGATAGGGAAACCAAATTAATTTCAGGATTTGTGGTCAAGAGATTTTATTAGAGAGGGAAAGGTAGGTTATATTAGGATAAAAATAAGTTCTCATGTCTTTTATTTTGATTAAATTACAGTTCTAATGTTTGAGGTTTAGTGCCTAGAATTATACAATCTGAAAAATATCAGGGATTTAAAAGCACTTAAACCACTATAATCATATAAAACATATTGTTAAAATTTAAGGGATAGTCTTTAAAAAAGAATTGCAGATAGTGTGCCTTGAGATATGATCAAATCCCCTTTTTTTTGATTTTGACAATTTGCTTAGCTGATCACTTTAGGGACTTCTGAATTCCTGTTCTTCAGCTCTCTGTGTTAGCAATTGTTTGTTCATTTATATTTTTATTAGTTATTTTTAGAAAATGTGGATTAACTCTGGTCTCATTTGTTTCAGCACTTATTTGTGTCAGTAGCCTATATTTTTTTTAGTTATGTACAGTGTGACATATGTACAGAAAAAAACAAAACAAAACAAAATGGAATATTGTGGAGCACACAACAAATTGAACCTCATGGAAGAAAACAATCTAAGAAATTAAGACTTCCTATAAACCTTAGATTTACTTAGATTCCTATGGAGAATGAATTGAAACATAAGAATGCATTTTAAATGACTTATATATTATTTATGGGGAAGTAAAATCCTAGCATCCTGTAACTTACATTATAGTATTGTAGGAATAAATATACTTTACAAGTTTTAGTAATGCAGACATGGTATTTGCCTCACCTGGCTTTGTAGAATGCAAGGTTTTTTCAAATACCTGTTCTAAAATCTGGATGTATTTAGAGTATATTATTCATGTGATTCTTGAACCAAATCACTGTATATTCTTTCACACTGTCTATCTTTTTTTTTCTTGTTCTAAGCTGCCAAACTGCAGTTTGCAAACACACTCCTAATGGCCAGTGAAGGCAAAACTGACTGCTTTTGATATGAGCTGACATTTATGTAGTGATTGACATTGCTCAGTACAGAGAAGACAAAGACTGAATTAACAATCATCTGCTGGCAGATTTCTACAAACAACTTGCAGCTTCTCACTTTTTCAGATAATTTTATACCTATTTGCTTATTTGCATAGCATACTTAAACTACTAGATTACATTTAAGTGAGCTAGGCTTTTGCCCAAGAGAACCAGGAAACATCAATTTTTTATGCAAAAGCAATGCCTTTCCCTTCATGCGTATTAAATAAAGTAAGGGCTACTGCTTTTTGTTGTCATTGTTGTTTTTCAGTTGAAGGCAGAAATTAATGATTTCAAACAAGTTGGACCCAGATTCTACCCTAAAGGTGAGAATGGCCTAGTTATAGCTAAACTGCAGCAGATAAACTTGCTTCCACATATATAGAATGTTTTAATTATTAGTTTTAACCATAAACAGATAAATAATACATGAGAGGATCTTCATTGTATACCTTACTGCTCTGAAAGCTGACAGCTGGTGAACACTCAGGGTTCTAGGAATCATCTTGGAACTTGGAAAGGTAGCTTAGGAAAGTCTCTCAAATGGTGGCTGAAAGTTCTGATGCTATTAAAATTGACAAAAAAGCAAATAAATGTTAAGATGAAAAACAATATGTGTAAATATGGTGATAGACAATACTGGCTAATATTATTTTTCCTTACATGATTAGAAGAGTCCACTGAAAATATATTATGATTCAAACTTTAATACATATAACCATCATTTGGCATTTAAGATTGATCCTCTAGGGCCGGGCAGTGGTGGCACACACCTTTAATCCCAGCACTTGGGAGGCAGAGGCAGTCGAATTTCTGAGTTCGAGGTCACCCTAGTCTACAGAGTGAGTTCTAGGACAGCCAGGGCTACACAGAGAAACCCTGTCTTGAAAAACAAAACAAAACAAAAAATTGATACTCTATTCAGCCAGGTCTAAGATCAACCCAGACAAGTTGATAAAATAATTATTTTATAAACAGTAACAGTAGAATATTAACATGCTCTAGTATAATCTGTTCTGAGATATACAGACATATTATACATAGGAAAGTTCAATACTTATAGAGCTAGAAGGAGCAAGTGTTGAAAAAGAGATAGAAAGAAACATTATAATGAATCACATGTGTGTAAATATACTTGGTTTCACTAAGAGTGCTTGCTGGCAATTAAGCAAGTTAAGATACTCAGATCATACACATAGATGTAGTCCCTGGCCTTCTTGGTGGTTATATTTTGGAGGTATCATGTTCATGTCTATTAGAACTTACTTTTGAATTTTAAGGAATACCTATTTATTTCAACAGAACAGAGAATGGATTAAAAAAATGATAAACTCCTTTGGGAAAATGTTCTAATAAATTTGACGTTTTAGTAAACTTCTAAAGGCTAAACATCAGAGGCTATACATCAGTTGTTGAATGAACACATTCCTTATACAGCTTTGGACTTTTTCCCAGGAAGGAACTCAAAAGAGATGTGTCATCACAAAGACTAAGGCACAGGCTGCTATAAAGGCTATTAATGTTTGGGCACATGGACTACTGCAGGAATAGGGAGAGGTCTATATATTGATTATTCTTGGTTAGTTTTATAAGCTTGGTAATTACTGTAATTTTTGAAACTGTTCAGCAAATATATTCACAAACGTAGAAGTAATGTAGGTAGTATCATTATCTAAACTGATTTGAATTCCAGTCAGTAATACATCTAAGCATAAACCTCAGGTATAAGTAAAATCAATCTTAGTGTACCTTATAACTAGTAAGTGATCCAAAGCTTTTCCAAAGACTGGGGGAATGTGAACTAAATAAGTCAGAACTACTGTTTAAATACATATTTTTGAGGTAAACATTTCCCAGGACTTGAGCAGAAGAGGCAGAACAATCAGATGATTTAAGTCTAGCCTCAGCTACATAGTGAATTTAAGGCAAACTGTCACATGATGCAATCTCACAAAAAAATCAGTCGAGGAAATAATATACACTAAGATTTGACTGTGGAAATTTTGTTTAGGTAAGTGTATTTCGGTTTTGTGTCTTCTGGGTTTGAAATAGAAACCAAGTTATATGTGTTCCATTATAAGGAATCCTTAACTTTAGCAGCTTAAGCAATAAATGTTTATGATGTCACACGTCTGTAAGTATGTCTCAGGAGTCCAAGAATAGCTGAAGAAAGTGGTTTTATTTTTATCGTTTAATCTATGTACATTCCAATCTATTTGTTGCCTCCATTCCTGGTCCCCACTCCAAACATTCTCCTCCCCCTTTTCCTCTCTCCTTTGCCTATGAGAGTGTGCTCCTTACCCCCTACTCCATCCCTATCCTGCCCATACCCCCCC
>JADRCC010152522.1:0-14381 GCA_019843855.1 Hylomyscus alleni
ACAATTTCTGTATCCATTCCTCTGTTGAGGGACATCTGGGTTGTTTCCAGTTTCTGGCTATTATAAATAAGGCTGCTATGAACATGTTGGAGCATGTGTCCTTATTGCATGTTGGAGCATCTTTTGGGTATATGCCCAGGAGTGGTATAACTGGGTCCTCTGGTAGAACTATGTCCAATTTCCGGAGGAACCGCCAAACTGATTTCCAGAGTGGTTGTACCAGCTTGCAATCCCACCAGCAATGAAGTAGTGTTCCTCTTTCTCCACAACCTCTTCAGCATCTGCTGTCACCTGAGTTTTTTATTCCAGCCAATCTGACTGGTGTGTGGTGGAATCTCAGAGTTGTTTTGATTTGCATTTCTCTGATGACTAAGGATGCTGAACATTTCTTTAGGTGCTTCTCAGCCATTCGGTATTACTTAGTTGAGAATTCTCACACAGACTGATTCACAATCAAAATTTACCATTGAATTTCATCTCTAAAGATCCCAGCTTTGACATCTTCTAGCCCTACTCTGGCATATCTGCCTGGAATGGCATCCTCAAAGTTGAAGATAATGATCCCCAAGGTGTGCCTTTATTAACATCTCACTCTGGAAAGTATTTCTGGAATGCCCCACCACCTACCAAAGTTGGAAATGGGACTCTACTGCTCAAGAGGAACAAGGCCTGTTGAATTTGCATAGTGCTAGAACTTGGTGATATAAAAACAGGTGGTCAGTCAATAGTAAAGCTGTTGGAAGCAGGTGAGAATGTGTGAAGATATGTATTATAGTACCTTGTTTCAGAGCTCACCCTTCCTGCTGTGCTGAGAAAGGCAGATGTGAGTCATGGGCTACCAGTTAACTCCTAGAACTTCTATTCTGTGGCCAGTTGTACAAATTATCAAAAGCACAGGCACACACAAATGCTCACAAACCACATATTTAACACAAACACACACACACACACACACACACACACACACACACACACACACACACACAACTCTCATTTTCCACACTGAGAAAACCTGTGGAGAACCTGATTGTGGGACTCACTTCTGGAACAGCATCTAAATGCTTGTGCCTTGTCCTGACTGCTATTCTTCTTCTCTTATCTTTTAAAAATCATCAGCAAACCTTGCAATCTTGGGAGCTGAGATTTAAGATAGAAAGTATAGTTGCCATCACCTACACTAAAATAAATATATATTAGTCTTGAAAATATAACTTGGACAGCCAGCTTTGGCTGGGCACTTGAAGGATGGAAAGCCCATTCTAGGCTTCAAATTTGGCAGGGATGAATTATATGCTCCCAGTACCTGCTTTTGGACACAGGTACAGGGAGCAGTTGAGATCACATTCAGAATAACTAGGTGACTACACCTCAGAGAATTCTGGAACAGATGGGGGTCTGTCGGACAAGGGTCTATAGGAACTTCAAGTTTTGGGGAAGTTAACAAATTGCAAGCTTACTCTCTGAATCATGACTGCTAGTTCCTCTAAGGACAGCACCTTTCCCATTTAGCAGATAACATAGGAGTTAAGAAAAGACACAATTGGCTAGGCCAACAAGGAGGCTGAAAATGAGAGTTCTAGTACCTCAGTTATAAACTTAGAGACAAGAGGCAGCCTCACTTTGTCCTTAGGTGTTTGAAAGAAATTTGCTCAAGAAGTTCTTGAGGCATGCTTCCCCAGCATTTTCTGCCAGTAACTTCAAGAAGACACTAGCGGTACCTGTACCTAGAAGTGATGGAAGATGCCTGTAATCCTTAAACAGAGGCTCAGTTTATGCACTGCATTTTCTAGGTATACAGCTATTCACCCAGTCTCTGGGGGGCTTCTGCTTTTATTCCCAAAGATAGGCACAAACCTAAGGAAGCCACCATAGAGTGTCAACTGAGCTCCACATACCAATGGCCTTGAGTCTACAGAGTTTAGGACCCAGAGCAGAGGACCACATTGCCCAAGTACTCTTTGCAGGTCCAACTACAAATTCAATCATTCAGCTCCATGCCATTTTCCAAACTCTGCCTCCCAGGGTGGGGAGATAGTAACAGATTGCCACTCCATTGGCTGTGTTTCCCAGCACCAGATTTCCAGGGTTGTGATCAATGTGTCCCAAAGGAGAGCTAAATAGTTCAGATACTGCTTGGGTCCTTCGTGCCACAGCCATAATGCACTCATTCCTCTCTTGCCACCTCCACAACCTCTGGGCAAACCTCAGGTGTCAATAGGCCACAGCCAGCAAGTCCTAGGGTCTCTGGGTTCTAAAGACCACCAGACTTGATTATAAAATGGTAAATCAATCCAAACTTGGGTGCTTCCTCATGCTTCCTAAACTGAATCCAGGATGGTTTCATGACTTAGTCAATGTAAATATCCTTTTTCTTGAGTACTGAGAAGAAAATTGAATCATATGTAAGCCTCAAATGAAATAAGGGAGGAGAGCTAATAAGAATTTGTAAACTATGTTACGAATGCATGACATTCTCTGAATGCAAATAGTTTGATCATAGCCACACACAGATACATGTCTTACACACACACACACACACACACACACACACACAAACCACAAATGATTTGTTTCAACATAAGGAAATTGACATAAAAGTGCAGGGAAATTATTCTGAAAGTTTTCATTTTCATGTGCAATTTATTAAAGCTATTCCCAAAAGTTTTCTAATATGTATTTGGATTTTTTAAAAAGTGAATCTAATACATGGTCTTGGTTAAAACATGAATAGGACACAGATCGAAATCCTCATGGTAAATATAATTTATCAACTTTTCAGGTTGTATTAGGAAATTGGTATTGTGGTATTAAAGCTGTGTGAACCATGATAGACTCCTAAGCATAGCTTATAAAACTAGAGAATTTAGTTCAGTTGGCCAAATATGTGCCTAGAACACAAGATGTCCAGGGTTCAGTCTTCAGCACTTTCTTAGCTGGACCTAATGGATAAAGCTTGTATCCTAACACACGTATTTGGAGGTACAAAGACTTGAAGGACATGCTTAGGTAGAAACTTAGTTCTATAGCAATATAGAGTATGTGAGATCCTGTTTACAAAACATAATATGTATTTAAGAATAATTAAAATACCTTATTTATTAACTTATTTATTTAAGATTTTATTGAGAGTGGTATCATGAGCTTCAGGCTGGCCTTTCACTCCTGATCTCATTCCTTTACTACTGCAGTGATAACTAGCTTCTGTCACTTTCTCTGATAAAATCACATTTTTAATGTGAAATGAATAGATATGAATGTGTGTATAAATATACCTATCTGTCTGTATGTATGTATTAATGTATGTTATGTTTTGAACTCCTGATATATATGGATTCCTGTTTGTGCTTGAAAACCAAGATTGCATGATTTAAAGATACCAAGGGAGCTCTCAAGAAAAAAAAATCAATGTGAAAGGGGATTTATAGGCCTCAATGAAATCACATGGATACATTTTCAGGTTTCAATTTGCAAGGAAGTATTTGAGAGTGGAAAGAGGTGCATCTCAGTGGAACTGTATATTATTCAGTTTTCTTATGGACAGTAGAAACATTTTAAAAAGTGAACCTTGTTCTTTTCTGGATAGCATCCTTAAGTACATACTCAAGATTCTACAAATTCCTATATCTTGTTTTTTATATTCTTACATTTCAACTTCAATAGTATAAAATTTAATGACAGATTTAGTGATCAAAACATATTGTTTTATGAATCACATAGATTATTAGGACTTCATCATAGGGGCTGGAGAGATGGCTCAGCAGTTAAGAGCACTGACTGCTCTTCCAAAGGTACTGAGTTCAAATCCCAGCAACCACATGGTGGCTCACAACCATCTGTAATGAGATCTGACGCCCTCTTCTGGTGTGTTTGAAGACAGCTACAGTGTATTTACATATAATAAATAAACCTTAAAAAAAAGACTTCATCATGTACTACAAGTGGACTTATTTCTTTGTTCAATAAAGAAATTTATAGTGGCACATCTATTCTCCTTGAGGAAGAAAAAAAATCAAGAATTGCCCAAGCCAAGACTTTCTCACTACTAGCACTTTGTAGGAATTTGTCTCTTGTTCTTTCAACTGAGATCTTTCCTATATGCCTGTTCCCTGATCTTCTGTCATGAAAAAATAATTAATTTGATAGTCATTGTTAAACATTTTTCCAAAATTGAAATCATGTCTAAAAATAAGCTGATTCGTGTGTTCTGCAAGACTCATCTGCCAGTGCTTCTTGTCTTGCCAAAAGCCTTCCCTGGGAATTTGTTTAGAAATGGTACTTCCTTTGCAGGCTGCAGGAGCACATTTGTCTGAACAGACATCAGTGTCCCACTAGGGACATTGGCTGATTGAACCCCCATGACTTCAAAGAGCCTTTGGGGCTGCTTGTAAAACCAAACAACTATCCTGGTGGTAACCAGCCAGATACTGTCACCCTCATTTGTCTGGGATTAGTCCTCCAAGAATCCACCAGGTGGATTCAGAAGTTAAGTGTGCTAGGTCTCAAACTCTAGACAAATGGCTAAGTGAGGTGCCTATTTAACATATTTTAACATATTAAAGCAGATGCTGACCACCATTCTTTCTCCATATCTCAAATACTTGTTACACTGTAACAGATAGAGTCCTGGCTCTTTGGCCCCTTCCAGATGCCTCTGAATATTTTCTCCCACAAATCCACCATACCTATAAGTGTCATTTTTTAAAAAATTAGCATAGTTTATTTAAAACATATGCTGTACTACCTGAATGAAACACACAAATGTCCATGAATGAAATACTCTCTGATAATCAGAAATGCATGAAGCAACTTTATAAAATTCTAACACTTGCCCCAAACAAATTTAAAACATTTGATTATTTTTGTGTTTAAGTGTTTTCCTACATTTATGTCTGTATACCACATATAACCATTGTGACAGTAGTTTCCAGACAAGTATATTGGATCTTTTTTAACTGAAGTAACAGGTGATTGTAATTTCAGGTGCTTAGAACTGAACCTAAGTCCACAGGAAAAGCAGCCAGTTCTCTAACCACTGAATTGTCTTTCCAGCTCCTCAATAACCTTAAACTGGCTTGCCTTAAAATAAACATTTGGTGAAGCACATATAATTTTAAACAAACTCACATGCAGACGAAATACAAAAGAAAATAAATTTAAGCTAGTTTAAGTTTTAATATGCTCATGGAGCTTTATCAAGACCAACAGACTTGGAGAAGTTGCTCACTGTCCAAAGCCACTTTTAGAAGCACACAGTGCCACACACTGGCCACTTGAAGATGCTTTGAAATATTCAATAAAAACTAATCTATTAATTTTAAGACAAAACTGCCACCGGTTACTGTCACCAGTTATCTCTATATCTGAGCTGAGGGAGGTTACCATGACATGCTGTCTTTTAATAAGGACTCTGATACATAAATTAATGTCATGGTTGAATTAAACATATGAAGACTTCTTTATTTTTCGGTTTTTCGAGACAGAATTTCTCTGTGTAGCCCTGGATGTCTGGAACTTACTCTGTAGACCAGGCTGGCCTTGAACTCAGAAATCTGCCTGCCTCTGCACAATCACACTAACTTTAACTAAAAAAAAAAAATCACCATAGTCACAACACCCGTGGACGGCTTATGGCTAGCAGGAGCCAGCTTTTTGCATGAGGCAAGAGAGACCAGGATATCCCAAACATCTCTTACTATTCTTATTTTTGTTATTATTTTTCCTTTTAACTTTTCAAAACAGAGTATTTTTGTACAGTCCTTTATGTCCTGGAACTCAAGCTGCAAATCAATCTGACCTCAATCTCAAGAGATCCACTTGTCTCTACCTCCTACCTGCTGGTGTCAAATCCATGTGCCACAAAGTTGGGCTCACTTTCCATTCTTGCTCATACTGTCCCTTCAAAACCAGCAGCTTGTCATGACCTCTTGTGATGGATGCCATATGAGCCATGATACTCCACCCTAATGCACAAAGTCCCAAGCCTTTGTTTCATTCCCAGACCTTGGTTGCCTGTGCAACTTCTTCCATCAAAACAGTCAGGTCAGACAGCTGGTGACTATCCCATGTCAGAAGAAGAATTGTGACCCTCAGCACCCCTCTTGAACTTTGTTTACTTCCTGAGGCCAGCAGCTACTTGAGTTCTGTGTGCTTGTCTTTCCCTATGTGTCCAAAAGTCTCAAGAAAGAAATTCTTCCTCAAAGACTATGACTTTCCTCTGCTGCCAGTTTCTATGAAAAAATTAATTCACTGCTCTTTGCCAGGGCTAAATAAATAGCTTACTTTATCTTTCCTTGTTCAGCTGCCTAGAAACAAGTTGTCTAGTCCTTATCTGTGACCTTTTGGCCACAAACCACAGTTTCTCAGACCAAGGACCCCTATCAGCAAAGAGGAGGGTACTGATAGAGTAATGCCTGGAGTACTTGACCACTAATAAAGACCTGAGGGATTTGGTACCTTAAGAGCAGTTGCCAGGGCCTCTATTGAATTGGAGGTACAGAGAATCACATGTAGAACATGAGCTGGACCAGAAATTTGAGGGGTTCAAAATCCCTGACTGTGGTAGTACAGATATCTTGTACTATCATGCTGTCCTTGTGGTGATTACAAACACTAAGGAGACCTCAGACACAAGAAGGAGCTGAGACAAAAGGAAGGGAATGGACCACTCTGTGTGGAAGTCCCAGAGAGCAGGAGTAAACTACTGAGCAAGGTGCCCAGGCTATCTCTCTTCCATCCGGTCATCAGTAAAGGATTGGCCTCATCTTTTGTGCCCAGATCACGTAAAATGAAAAGAATCTTGAAGATGATGTCTACCCAGTTGGAAGAATGTGTGGACTGCTGCCTTCTTTGTAGCAGAGTTGTAAAATAATATATTCAGGACATGGTTCTGGGGATGCAAAAGCAGAGATCACAGGAAATTATTCAATGCCTGGACCATCGGTCTCTTATCGATGTGGACTGCTAAATTCCAAATCAATACAAGGCTCTCTGCAACTTTTCCTATCTACAAAACAGGTTCTGAGAACATCTAAATCTTTTTGAGGTCTATGGTGACTTCCATATTTGCCCATGGGTTGTTGTGACCTTTCAAGTATCTGGAAAGCCAAACTGTACCTGTACCCTCACACAAAAAGGACCATAAATAGTTCTCCTCTAATCAAGGATACTTGAAACATTCCCTTTCTCCTGAAAAGAGATTTTTACAAGCCTACTCTTCTTGTGAATGATTAAAATCTGCACCATCAAACAAAAAGGGCTGTAAACCTTCTCTGGGCATATGGTATCCCTAATATTCAACCTATTCTCAAAAGGGCCTTAGCCATTTCTCTACTACAAAAAGGCATCTAACAATTTCCACACTTACCAAAGGCCTAGCTTATACAGACAAGTATTCCTGGGTCATGCCAAATCAACTCAAGAGGCTCTGGACATTACCACACTTACCCATAGGAAGTAGAGCCCTTTTATGCTCCAGAGTCCCTTGGACCATTACAGTTCCTGCAAGTGCCTCTGACAGTGTCCATACTTGAAGACTGAAGTTTCACACCTATGCCTTTACAGGATGACGAGCTCACACTGTCTCCTAGCAAATGAGGTTGCTCTATGAAAAACAGACTGAAACATGCACCTTCAGCACAAGGAGCCAGCAGCATAACTATCAGATCACTGTGGTATACACCAATACTTATCTGTCACATAGGGCCCCAGCTATGCCTTAATGGCCCAGAAATACCTTAAAACTGTCACCTCTGGAGAATGGAAACTTTATCTTACTCTTCCTTCCTTTGGGTCTCTAGAATATTGTTGTCAAAAAGGTTTCTGAAACTGCAAACACAAGACAAGTTTTTATCATCAGGGACTCATTAGTGATGGACACCGGGACAGTTACCATGTGTTCCTGGGGCTGAAGAGTTTCTAATGTTCTCCATGCCTCTAGATTGGAATTTCAACACTGTTCCTTCTTATGCACAGGACCTCAATATTTTAATAAAATGATCCCCATTTTTCTATAATGAAAAGCAATTTGAAATATTATACTTCATAATAGTGTGTTTTTAGCTCATCATCAGCTCACTAAAATCTCTTATACCAACACTTCTCATAGAATATTGAAGATCTTTGCTATATTCCAAAGGGCCATTCCAAATTTCCTGACTAACCTCAGTTCCTTTAGGATTTTGCCATCTCATTCAGTCCTATTTGTCTTTGTTAATCTGATCCAGGACTTAAGGACCTCATGATTCCTTCTCAGGTGTACTGCTACTGTACACATTTGCATAGAATCAAGGGACTTTTACATCTATTTGAAATATTCTTTTCTTCTACTGGATCTCTAAAACCTTCCCTTATCAGGCCTACAACTCCTGGGGAATTTACATCTTCATGTAGGTCTCAGAGCCCTTTTCACCTCTTCCACTGAGAATCTAGAGCATTTTCTCTAACAAAGTGTGTATAGGATAATCATTATCTTTCTTCTTTGTTTCTAAAATACTTCATATCTCCATCAACACCTGTAAAATTTATGTAATCTCTTATAAAATTTTTAAGAGATAACATAAAAAAATTATCTCTTAAGTGTCTGATAATTTATAAAATTTAGTATAAATGGTAACTTATAAAATTTCCTTAAATGTCTTGCCTCCTGCACAGGTATGTTAGAATCATATTCTTCTATCTCAGGAGCTATAGGTTTCCTTATCTTAACAGTGAACTCCAGAAACTTTTCCATTAACATTTATCAACTATAGAACACTAGGCATTTTCCTATGGTGTTCAGTCCAGGTACACTGACACCTGTATAATTTGATCAGGAATGTTTATGATAATTTCCATCTAATCAATGAACTGTCAAAACTTAGCAACTACCCCAGACACTTTCTCTACATACTTTGTGATCCTGGTCTTTGGTATCCAGGAACTTGCCTTTCATCCAAATAGACTCTAGGCATTTTGCTTTCTGGTTAAAGATTTCTAGAAATATCCACTTCAGTAGTGACACTAGAAAGTTTTTTAACACTTACAACAATTCTGGAAATGTCCATATTTGTCTAGTTGACTCTGAGTATTTTATCATATGATCAAACTGCCCTGTAATATTTTTCGGTTTTCTAGTTTCTGTGATATATGATCAATGTTGTCTATACTTGCTACAACAGCAAAAAAAAGAGTATTAAAAGATTTCAGTGTTTTTTGGTGTTCTGAGGTTTGCTATATTTGCCCAAGAGACTACAGGACCTTTGTCATATTACCATGTTGCTATTCAACATGCTCTGTTGTTCTAAGTTATATCATTCTTTTCTTTACCTGCCTCAAATTGTCCTTGACATAAGCCAATTGCCAAAAGTTCAATGAAAAATATACTTTCCCAAGAGGATGTAGACCTCTCTCCATCTTTTCAAGGAGGCTTAAGACATTTACCATCTGCTCTGGATATCTGGCACTTTACTTATCTTCCCAGGAGACTGTATGACATTTGATATATGGCAAAGGGGCTACTGAAATGTCATAATCTGAGAACAGAACTATGAAACCTTTGCTATCTACTTGTGGTGCTCTAGGTCTTTAGCATGTTCTCTGGAGTATCCAAACATCCATTTTTGTCCAGAAGACATTAGGAACTTTGGTTTCTATTCAACAATCTCAAAAAAACCTCTCCATTTTCCACAGAAATTCCTAGAACATGTTTAAAAGTCCAATTAGATCAGAGACTTAACATTACCTGAGAAATGCTGAGACATTCCAAATCTTCACAAGGCACTCAAGAAATGTGTCTATCTTTTCAGGAGATTTTAAGAATTTTATCATTTGCTACACATGGTCTGTGAATTTCTTTGTATGACTAAAGGGGTATGGGACTTTATCAATTGATCAAGTGTCAGTAGAACTTTCCATATTAATTAGAGTGTTTGCACTTGTCCACATCTGTCCAAGATGGGTTAAGTTTTATTACATCTCATTTGACAGCCTCAGAAATTTCCCCAGATCACACATGTCCCAGATTCTCTGCTTCCAATGGGATTTCAAAAATTCCCCTGCAGACCATGAAAGCTTCAAGTCTGTCTTAAGACCCTCTTCTGCAGAAACTAATGCCTTCCACATCTGTTCAACTAGGCTTCAGACACTTTTTTTTTAAATCAAAGACCACTTCAAGCTGCTCAAAGAAGGACATGAATCTTGGGATTTTTGTTAAAGTAGATGAAAATATGCACTGCTTAACAGATGTGTCTCACATATTTCCCTGTTATCAAGAAGGACTCCAGCCTAAGAGTCCTTGACTCTTCTTGACAACCTAATAAATCTTCCCAAAACTAAAAAGAAAACTTACATCTTCAATTTTAAAACATGGGGTACCTATATATGATAATTTTTCTCAGAAGAGGTCAGTGACACTTACACAGAGTAACATGAGGATACTGATGTACAACTTTAAAAAGGAAGATAGTGGACTCAACCTCTGTACTCAACTTAGGTTCAGACTATTTCAACATGATCAGTGTACTCTCATATATACCCTCTCTCATCAGGTAGACTTGAGGCATGTCACTGCTTTCTCACATATTATTTACAGTCTTGTGTTATCTCAGACATGCCCCTCCTTAGAAACTGGTCTTGCTCTAATTAGAGGATTTCATATATACACCTGCTTTGCAAGAGGACTACAGGAGCATGTTCTCTCACTATTGGGGACAAAAAGAACTGAAACTTCCCCTCTGGGTTTTGAAATTTTTCCTTTCTGTTAAAGGAGGGCCAAAGGTAAGACTTCTACACAATAAGTCATTAAGTCTAAACTTTGGCTGGGTGATGGTAGTGCAGGCCTTTAATCCCAGTGCTTGGGAGGCAGAGGCAGGTGAATTTCTGAGTTTGAGGCCATCTGGTCTACAGAGTGAGTACCAGGACAACCAGGACAACACAGAGAAACCCTGTCTTGAAAAAAAATCTAAATTTTGTGGGGCAGGGGGTATTAGACCTTTCCCATATGCTGAAATGAACTTAATTCTGCTAACCAAGCCAAAATTATAATCTCATAATTGGAAAAGTGTTGCAGGTATAAGCTTCTATATTTGATGAGGAGAATTCAGACATTCTATATCTATTCTGTGTATGTGAGAGACAATTCCCTATGAAGATTAAGGTTACAAAATGTACCTTGTGGTCAAAGGTGGAATCTTGGGTACTTCTCTGCTAAAGAATTATTGAGATTAACCTTTATGACCTACAAAAGTCATAAAGGTAGGAAATTTTTCTTTTCTTTTTAGCTTCAGTCCTACTGTGCTATCAAAGAAAAATAATGGAGACTCAGGTCTCTCTTTCTTGAGTAATCTGTAAATATACCTTTTTCCAAAGGAACCTTGGTGAGTAGACTAATGCCCCATCACAGAAAAATAGAAATCTAAGCCTGGAACACAAGCCATATACTTGTACACTTTCACTAGAATTGGGAAGTCCCTGTTTTACATGATCATATCTTTGAAGTTGTTATACATTTTTTGGATCTGGCATGCGACCTGTCAGAAGAATGTTAATATTGTTATCAGGACTTCAGTTTTCTATAATTCAATATAGAGTTGGAATCTGACAAGAGATTTTCTAGATCGTCCTCTTTTAATAGAAAATAAAGAGGGACATTCATTCACTGAATAACACATTTGGCAACATTCTACAATCCCTAATTTTGTCTGAGATACATCATTCTCTGATTCCTGGGTCTTAGAACTGCTCCTTTTGTCACAAATAGCTCTTTTACCTCCCATATCTGAGCATGAGCACAGGTGATTTTCCTAGTGACTGAGCAAGATTTTCCTACTCTAGTTATAGTATCTGAAAGACCCCGTAGCGGGGAACCCCCACTCAGGTCTCGGGAGAACGTGTACCCAAGGAACCACAAGAGACCGTCTTGATGCCAGCACACGAGGTAGTTTATAATCGAAGCTCCGGGTCAACACACATATCTCACGCAGGAGACAGAAGGATCGACCCTGAGGCTCAGGAGTTAGGGGATTATATACGGAAGAAGTCCGGGGGAACAGCGGGGTCAGCGTGGCTATACATAATTGGCTAGTTTAAACATCAGCTATAGTACGTGCAGATCAGGGCATAGGGGAATTCCTAAGGGTGGTGCTAATCTGAGTCAACAGGAGCATCTGGTTAACCTTAAACTATCTCGAGGAAGATCAGATGGCCCATTCTTCAAGGCCTATCTCTTCCCAGAATGCTAACAGCTTGCTTTTGTTCCGGCTTGCCCGGACGTGCCTGGGATTGTCATGGTGTATTTCTCTCAGGCTTGTGGTCTTCTAATTAGCTAGCACAGACTTCAAAACTTAATTTTCTTTCATTTTCTTTCATATCCAGAGACTAAAATGAGATTTAGAGACATTCACATTCAACCCCTTTCACTTAAGAGGGAATATGCAGTCATTCTCCTGTTGGAAAGTACAACTCACAGTTTCTTATTCTTACAAAAGAGTCCACTCTAGTTAGAGTTATCAGAGTCCAAGAATAGCAAGCATAATCTGGATAGCAGGCTATACATATTATTCCAGTCACCAGAAATATTGCAGTTTCTATTCTGATGCAGATCTTGGTGACTGAACATAACACCAAGGATGCAGTCAAGCTACCACAGAAGCTGTTTTTTAACACTAACACTTTTACCTGTTATCATGAAAACTTCACTAAAGATATGGGTATGCTAAACTGTGAAGTACTGCTAGATAAAGAAGCAATGCTGGAACTCTTCTCTACTGCAGACTAAAGGGGGAAACAATTCACCTTCTGCCTAAAGTGATATGAAATTTTCCTCCATGTCAAAGGCTACTTCTTCACCTATGCCCAATGTGGTAGCCAGTATCTAGGTATACCTGACCACCTATTCAAAGATGGTCTCATTCTCTCCTCTTTTGATGGAGGAAATCAGATCTTTTCTCTTACACCAGGATAGCCTTCAGTACTTCCACTTTTGGCAACACTAGCTATAGATTTACACTTTAAATTAAGCATTACTTATTACTTCCTCCATTTTTTAAATGGTCCTCATATCCTTGTGTTCTTATTTAAAAGGACCCATTGCTTGCCTGTATTCCTAATGTGTCCTTAATGCACTGACTCTAAAAAGAGTATCTCGGAAAATTATGCTATACTAAGAGCCTAGAATATAGCCCACTTAAACAAATTTTATCTCCACTCTCCTTTCTTCTATGTGTCCTGAGTCAAGCTCCTTACATGAATGGGGCTTGTAATTTTAATTTTTTTGGAGAATTTTTTTATTTTTGATTTTTTATTAGATATTTTCTATATTTACATTTCAAGTGTTTTCCCTTTTCCTGGTTTCCCCTCTGAAAAACCTCCTATTCCCTCCCCCACCTTAACTTTTTAAAAACCCTTTAATGATGTTTCTTGAATCCTTTAACCTTGTTTCTAGTCTACCACCTACCAGAGGTAGTAAAAAGAAAGGGTATGTGCTGGGGGCCAGCCCCAACTCTTTCTTTTTTTTTTAAAGATTTATTTATTTATTTATTATATGTAAGTACACTGTAGCTGTCTTCAGACACACCAGATGAGGGCGTCAGATCTCATTACAGGTGGTTGTGAGCAACCATGTGGTTGCTGGGATTTGAACGCACGACTTTCTGAAGAGCAGTTGGTGCTCTTCCCCACTGAGCCATCTCACCAGCCCCCCACTGAGCCATCTCACCAGCCCCCCACTGAGCCATCTCACCAGTCCCCCAACTCTTTCTAGGTTCCTCTTGAGGCAATAGAGAGGGAAGAGTATTGGTAGGGCAAAGATATTTGGGGTTGCTGTATAATAATAAAATACTTACCTATTTTAAGTATAACTTACTTTGTTACAGTTGCTGCCCTACCTCTCTGAGTTCCTCAAAGACCAAAATCTCCAGTCTCTTGTGTTTAGTACTGCCTAGTAAAACAGAGGGGGATTAAGTAAAGTAGCCTTTGTTCTATCTCTGCAAGAACTGCAAGGCTCTAACTCCCTGCTTGCTAGTTGGAGTTGAATGGAGAAAATGGGACACTTTGAAAAGTGATTTTTGCCTTTATTTCTAAGTTCTTCAGTTCTCCAAAAGTTTCTATGCAAGTTCTCTCTAAAAAGTTCTCTCTTCTCCCTTCAAGGGTTGGAGGAAAGAGAGAGAGAATATGAAATAACAAACTGGAATCAGTGTGTATGTGTGTATGTGAGTGTGGGGAGAGGCATCTCTCAAATGAGATAGAAACTTAGAATGGAAACTTAGAGGCATCTATGAGAATGACCCCAGCTAAGACTCCTAGCAATAGGGGATATATCGCCTGAACCTAAAAAAGTCTTCTAATGAATGGCCCGGGACACCAACCCAGCCCCAAAACCCAAAACCTTAGACCCACAATTTCTCCTG
>JADRCC010152529.1:0-20196 GCA_019843855.1 Hylomyscus alleni
GTGTGTGTGTGTGTGTGTGTGTGTGTGTGTGTGTGTGTGTGTGTGTATGTTTCCTTCTGGAACCCAGAACATTGAGGGGGTAGCTAGAAATGTTCCACTGCTGCCTCTGGGTCAATTAGAGAAGAGGTTAATTGGCAACTGCAACATTTCTGGTTTTCTTTATGATTCTAGGTCATGGCCAAAATGGTAGTGGATAAACTCACTACAAGTCAAGATGCATTCTGAATGATTATCTGTATTTGAAAATGTGGCAGACTAGCTTGATTTAAAGTGTTATAATTACATTTGAGGATAAGGCAAATGCTAAATATGTGAAATTAAGCTAGCAGTGACAGTCCTACTTAGCTAAACCACTTGAAAAAGCTAACAAATTACTTCACAGGAAGTTGCTAAAAAGTATAAAAACAGTTAGTTGATAATAACATTTTTGTTTTGTTTTGCTTTTTCGAGACAGAGTTTCTTTGTGTAGCCCTGGCTGTCCAGGAACTCACTCTGTAGACCAGGCTGGCCTTGAACTCAGAAATTCACCTGCCTCTACCTCCCAAGTGCTGGGATTAAAGGCATATGCCACCACCACCTGGCACTGATAACATTTTATAATAGTGAAGACATACAATCTGTTATGTATTCATTTTACACATACTTAGTAGAGATTTACGATAAGTGGTATTTGGAGTAGAGTTTGGTTTTGCTATATATCAAATTCTGAACTGGCAAGATGGGATCTTTTCAGTGAAATGTTACATTTAGAAAAATATCCATCCTTCTAAGGCTTCTTTGATCCCCATGCTCCTTCTTTCCTGATCTCTGTCTTTGCATTTATCACAATTTTGTGATATAAGCATCAATAATAGTGGCTTCTGTTTTATATGAGCATAAATCAAGGAGATGTATACATATAGCCTTTTGAACATAGATTGCAATAAAAATTTGAGAGTTTATCTAAGAAAAACATGAAAAATTATACTATGAGCACATAAAACACATGAGAAAGGAATCAATTCTAGTTGTGGAACAAGGTAGACAGAATGAAATTAGAATCATTTCAGATAAGATATAAGAAAAAATTTGTACTACCAACAGGTGAATTTTAGCAAGAAGAAATTCAAAGGAGAAAGTTTATCCAGAAAAATGTTCTGGTTTAAAAATATTGTCAAAAAGATTTGAAGTGTAAAAGTATGAGCTGAAAGACATGGAGATGGGCTTGAAATGTCATTTCTTGGATGAAGCAAAGCTATTGGAATAAAAGTCTCACTGTAGTTATGGATTCCTGTACCTTGTCTGCACAGAAATGAACTCATTAACAGCCAGCTATGGATGAACTCAATGCTGTGTTCCTTACTGTTGAAGTAGTGGCCACAGAGATTCATGAAAAGAGGGAGTCAGTATCTTCAACTGTTTACTCACTGATCATTCTACAAGACTCACATGAATAGTTTTAATGCTATGTTTCTCCCTTATTACCATGGTTAAACTAAAGGGATCACAAACTTAAATGAAATGTCTTGAATCTAGGAGAGTGACTTATAGCAAGGAGAGGAGCTACTAAGAGTAGAATGGAGGTATAGAAATTAGAAGAAGATAGTATTCAGACTATATTATAAACATGTATGAACTTATCAATATTAATATTATTTGTGCAAAAAGACCTTTAAGAAGTAGACATTTTCCTTTCCATCATACGAAGAGAGAAGAATATTTTTGGCTGTCTATGAGTCAGTTTGAATGGGAATGACCCCCATAGGCTTATATATTTGACTGTTTGGTCCCAGTTGGAAAAACTGCTAGGGAAGGATTAGGAGTTATAGCCTTGTTGGAGGAGGTACATCTTTGAGGGTGGGCTTTAAGGTTTCAAAAGCCCATATATTTCCTAGTAAGTAGCACTCCCCTCCCCACTTTCTCTCCTCTATATGGTGGTTGTGGATCAGATGTAACCTCTTAGCCATATTGCTCCAGAACCATGTGTACCCCTCCTGTCATGTTCCCCATCATGACCATCAATAATCATGTACTCACCCTCTGAAGCTGTAAGTAAGCCTCCAGGTAAAGGATTTCTTTTATAAGTTGCCTTATTCATGGTACTTCATCACTGAAACAGAAAAATAACTAAAATGTTCTGAAACTCCCAAAAGGCTGAACAATATTTTTCAATCATGTTTACACTGGATTTCAGGTGTCTACTCTTGATAACTAACTATATGTACTTTTATTCTTTATAAAGCAGCTGTATACACATGGAAACATAATATTCTACAATATTATTTTAAAAAATCAACTTTGAGGAAAACCCAGTCTCCAATTTTACTCAGGCAAAGGTATAAAATATGTGAAGGTAGCTATATGACATCACATTGTGAAACTATGGGAAGATGAACTGTAAAGTGGCAGAGAAAATAAAGAATCATCAGAATCTCTGGGAACTGCTATATTTTCCTGAGATTCACCTCTAGAATTTCTTTCTGTCTCTCATAGAGAAGAACAGAGAAAAATCCCAGAGTAATTCCTGCAGGAGGATAGGGAGTTACATCTGTGTGGTACTTTGACTAAAGTATTCTGGTCTCCACTAGAACTGACCTCTAGAGAAACTGTCCATATCTGACTGAGTAGATTCATAGAAAACTGTACTTTCCCCATTCTGGAGAAATGCTCAGTTGTAATTTGTTCCTGCAAGTGCTGCCTTGCTCTCTGAAAGGGAACACAGTGCTGATCATTTTCTGATTGAATAGTGTGAATCTTTGTTTATACTTGATCTTTGATCTTAATGTAATATAAGCAATAAATGTTATACTGTCCTCTACATTTGTTCCATAAAGGATCTTCTCTGCATTGTAATGGTGAAAATATCCATCAATAAATAAATAACATACATACATTATTTTTGCAAATTTTGAAACATAAGAGTTTTAAACTGCCTCTGTCAACAATTGAATAGTTGCATGCCTAACAGCCTATATAGAGTTAAGGAACTACCACCAATTTTGTGACATCTAATTGCTGTTTTACTTAGCATATTATTATGAAATATTATGACCAAAAACAACTTAGAGAAGAAAGGATTGATTTGGATTATACTTCCAGAACACTGTATATAATGCAAGGAAGTCATAACAAGAACTCAGAATAGGGCAAGGACCTAGAGGTGTGGACTGATGAAGAGGCTGTGGAAGGAAACTGCTTACTAGTTTCCTCCTCATAGCTTGCTTAGCCTACTTTTTGTAGAACCCAGGACTTCTGGCCCAAGGATGGCACCACCTGCAATGGGCTTGACCCTCTCCAATAAATCATTAATTAAAGAAAATGTTCTAAAGGCTTACTTGCAGCCTAGTCATATGGGGCAATTAGTCAATGGAAGTTCCCTCTTCTCAGATGACTATAGCTTGTGTCAAGTTGATATAAATGTAACCAGCACACATTGGTAGTGGCAACACAGAGATCCACAGTGCAGGTGGATTACATTTCAGTTCCAGTAAGTATGGAGGGCCTTTAGGCAGAAGGAATTACTGTCAATAATTAAAGTCAAATATTGTGTGCCACATTAACCTTTGAGGTTACCTGGAATTTATTATTTCTTTCTATGTCCTCTTTTGAATGAAATATATGGCCTTAAACTGACTCAACCACTCTATTTTTAGAACTCACCACTTGCTTGGACTTACAGGTTCATAGGTGAAGAATATGCTGTTCAAATTTTGAAATAATATAATGAAGAATATAATTAAATTAGGTAAGGAGACAAAATTAATGGGGAATTACAATATTGATTCTATTAATTCAATAAAACACCTTGATTAAAACCATTTATAAAAGGAAAGTTATATTTTGGCTTATAGTTCCAGAGGGGAAGTCCATAATAATGGAGGTTGTATGGCAGCAGAAGCTGGAGCAGAAAGTTGAAAGATCACATATTCAACATATGTATGAAGCACACATGTGTGCGTGTGCAAACACACACACAGACACACAGAGGGAGGGGGAAAAGGAAGGACGGAAGAAAGGAGGGGTAGAGAGTGAGCGTGAGAGAGAACTAGAAAAATTTGATTCATTGTTCTAATATTCACTCTACAAATTCAAGACTATTGTTTGGTTAGTTGGTTGGTTTTATTTCTGTGCCAGGGTCTCAATATATGCAGATTGAGATATATTCAACTATCTATGTAGGCTAGATTGACCAAAACCTTAGAATTTTCCTGTTTTGGAATCATAAGAGTTGGGATTATAGGTATATGTCACCACGCCTGACCAAAACCAAGTCCAGTTTCTCTGCTGGAGAATACAAAGCATTTATTTACATTAAATTACAACTGCTATCAAAACCATGATACATACAGTGGATATTTCTAAACATCCCAAACACCATTAACACACTTAGAACAAATCAGAATGAAAGTCCATCATTATGTAAGGCTGCAGAGCTATGCAGTATGGACTGAAAGAAAGGCAGTGGTATGCATTCAGGCAGCAGATAAAGACAAATAGCTGGTTGCTGGCAGATAGTAAATGGCAAATCAGCTTAATTCACAACTAAGAAGATGGCTATAAAAGCAAGAGCATATAAGCTGCCTGACTGTATTTTTCCATGCTACAAAATGGAAGAGATGACAGCACTTAGGCAACATAGGCTCTGATTAGTATCAGGAGTCCTGGTAATTTTGCCTGATGAGTAATATTGGATTCAATCACTGCTACATCCACACTTGCCTTTATTTATGATTTTAACTTTGAAATATCCAGCCACTGCTACAGAAGACACTTAATATCGACATTAACCCTTTACAATCTATTTCTGCTTTTCTGTCTCTTTCTGTCTCTACCTGTAGGCACGTGTGTGTGTGAATGTGTGTGTGTGAGAGAGAGAGAGAGAGACAGAGAGACTGAGAGACAGAGAGAGAGTTACACATCTCAGATTGTTTTGGATGTCACACTTCTCCTTCCTTACCTTCTCAAGTACTATGAATGTGTCCCAATATTGGCCAGCAGTATCTCTATATCTTATTATAAACATGTGTATAGAATGACAATGGGATTTAGAGGAGTTCTTGCATATGTACCAGGGTAAAACTTGTCCTTTATTTTCCCTGTCTTCTTGAGGTAAAACTTATAAAGAAAGAACAATATTAAGTCATGGATTCTGGTTCCAATATTTAGCTCTACTTTTGGATTTGAATGTTTTGTTTAGTAATGAATGTCTACAACACTCATTTGAGCTAATATCAAATATGTCTGAGAAGACCTTTTTGGAAAAGACACTCCTGAAGCAAAGACATGCATCTATGGCTAATCACTGAGAAGGGCTTTTATATGTACATTTGTATGCGTGCACATATGTGTGTATACACATATATGAATTGTGAGCAGCAAAGTATATTAACTTTTAGGTCACTTTCATATCAGAAGAAGCCAAAAGAGATCAAAAGGTTAAATTACCTGTATGCTTACCAGAAACAAGGCTTAATTGGAAAATGTGACCAATTTTTTCCCTGATCTGAATTATGCCTCTAGTTACATACAGTTTAAAAGTATTTGTTAAGATCAACTTTTCTTTCATACTTTAACACATCATGTAAGAACATCTGTGTGTGTATGTATATGTGCATTTATGTGCTTTTTTAAGTGTATGGCTATATGTTGTGGCAGAGATGTCACTATGACCAATAGAAGAGAGATTTTCTTTTTTATTTAATTTAGGTGATTAAATTTCTTTACCTCTTGAGTTATTGCAGTGTTATGCTGAAACAGGACATCTTCTATAACACATGATATGTTTCTTTTATAATTAAGAGACAAATATATTAACTTATAATTGGGAGACAAAGGAAAAAACAAAGTTTAAGTTGATAGTCAAACTATTCATTTACTTAGAAAACAGTACCTTTCAATGAGATATACTGCACATTATTAAAATTTGCTACTTAATTCTTTTCTACTTAAATCTATTTCTCTTTGATATGAAGCTTTCATAGCTGAATACAACCCAGTTTGAGCATTGTATAATAGTCAAGGATTTTAATGTGCTGGTTAAATAAAAGAATTTCTTTTTCTATCTTAGTGAATAATATCAGCTTCATTACTGAATAGCTTTTGCTAACTAAATATGATACCTATTTGTTCCTTTTGATTTTTGAGAAAATTGCCCAGGTTTGGTTTCCTAGGAAATAGTTCTCTGTCCCAGAGAAATGAATTTGGGCTGATTAGTTGCTATACTTATTTGTCCTGTCATTTTGTCACCGGAATGAACAGTTTGCTGTGGAAATAGACATGGTGGTATAGAAGGAATTTATTTACCTGTGTGCTAGACATCAGTATGACATAGTAGCCAGAACACTAAATTAAATGACAGAAATGTATCTTAGGATTGTGTTGTAAATTAATGCAATAAATATTAGTTTCTGATCTGCAGTACAAAATAAGCAGCACTCAGGGTCAATCTGCTCAAAGAATAACTGATAAAACAGGAACATTTCATATTATAATTAACATAGAAAATTGTGTGTCAAACTGTAAGCATGATTAAATGAGTTTTACTCATTTATTTTTAAAAAATATTTTAATTAATATCTTTTATGTACTTATCATGTATGTTCTTGAGGTTCTGTATAATATTTCTACACAGACATTCAAGAGGCACTGAGAAAATCCAATGTCCTTTATTCACCGACCTCTAACAGAAAATATTTCAAGTCATTAGTCCTCACTATTTTAGCATCAGCTTGATTTGACCTTAGCCTCTGTACTTCTAATGCTCTGTACATATTTTTTAGATAAAGCATTAACATGGTGGTTTTATAGAAGTAGTCAAAAACTCAACATAAGGTACCAAGATGTATGGGTTGAGAAACTCTGAAATGCACTATGGAAACAACACAGTGGAGGAGGATGATAGATTGCTGAGCCTGGGTCATAAGATGTCAGTCCATGACCATCCAAAATTAGAAAGAAGCCATGCTATACTGCAGTAGACTTTCAACCCAAAGTGCAGGAATTGTATTCTGCAGGAAATGGGGAATCTTGCTTACAGTCCCTTTCAATTGTAAATACATTGTTTTCTTCCATTGCAAAATATGTTTGCTTGCTCACTGCATGCAAATTTCTGTTCTTAGAACCTTACGGTTTCTATTATATAGTATAAGGTCAAAACTTCTGATTCAACAAATCAATTAAGCAAGTGAATTTAACAGGGACTGTAATATGGCACGGATTTTACATTACATTAGGAACCCAGCAGCACTGGATCAGGATAGTTAATAAATGAGAAAGAAGTTTAATTTCCTGAGAGTTGTTGTGAGCATTGGTAGTGGCAATGACACTATGAACACTAAGCCTTCCAACAAGCTTAGGAATGCCATGTGTACCATCTGTCTGCAGTTGTGGAAGAGACTACTGATTTCATAGGTTGACACATCCTCAATCTACCCCTGCAAAACAAATACCTGGCACAGAGAAAATGCAGACATGTACAAATCTCGAACCAGATACACAAGGTAGACTGAGGAGCAGTTCAGATCTTTTGACTAAGAGACTAACATTTTTGGGTTTTGTTTGTTTGTTTTTTGTTTTACAAATATTACAAAATAATTATCAATTATCATCATCTCTTTCCACATACTGAGATATTCATGTAACCTTAATGGATATAATTTTTAAAAATAACATTAAATTCTGAAGTCTCACAAATCCAAATCTGAAACTCAAATATGAGTCTTTACTTCCCCTTCCCTTACTGAGAAGAAAAGGAGAGAGAAGTACAGAAAGAGAAAGTGGAGACTGAGAAGAAAATTGTCTTTTAATATGAGCCTTATTATATTCCCATTATGTCAGAAGTGCTCCTTCTTAAAACTATTTTGAAATTTTCCTTTAAAAAAAACCTCACATGGAGAGCCATGGAAACAGAAAAGTAGACTATTGCCCTCATAATCACAAGTCTTGTAAAATATTGCCAATGAGATATGCATGAACATGATGCTCCAACCAACTTTATAATGTAATATTTTACTCAACATTTGTTTTGCCTGGACATAGTATCCTTAAAGGACAGAAATAGAAAATGACAAGTCTGAACCTAAGGTGTATCTTGGTTTGCCCTATTATGTTCCAGTTTTGGTTTAGCCCAACATTTCTTAACTAGATTCTCATTCTTCCCTTTTGAAATGGTAATGTATTCTGTGTCATAATATGTTGGGCATATGCAATTTGCTGTTTTATTTTACATGCTTTACAATTAAGAGATTGCCTTGTTACCAGAAGAGACACTATACAGTGAATATTTAGATAATGTTAGGACTGTACAAGACTGTAGTGGCTTTTGAAGATGGATTAAATGTAGTTTGGATTATGACATTGCCACAAAATTATTGGGGCTAGAGAGTTGAATAAATTGGTTGGAGTGAGAAATATATTCCACAGGCTCTACTATCTGAACATCTACTTTCTAGTTATTGGTACTTTGTGGGGAAGTTTAGGATGTGTGGTCTTGTTGTAGGAAGTATGTCACTAGGGTAAACTTTGAGAGTTTAAACCCTCTAGCCACTTCTATTTTGTACTCTACTTTGTGGATTTGCTTCAGATAAGAATTTTCAGCTTCCTGTTACTACTGCTTGTTGCCTTGCATCTGTTCCACTACCATGGAATCTTAAACCTTTGAAGCTATATGCCCAAATAAACACTTCCATATGGCCTTGGTAATGATATATTATTAGTACAATAGGAAAATAAGTAATACTAACTACCTTATTGTATTTAAAATTATGTATTCTGTTCTGAAATATATCAACTTCTCTCCCACAAAAGGTATGCCCTTAATACAGCATCTGCTTAGAATAGGGGTAAAAATAAAAAAATAAATAAATATATAGGAAGAATCTGAAGACCCTTTGCACAGAAACCTGGGAACAGAACACCTTCACAGAGTCTAAGTAAACATCTGTCACACAAACTAATCACTGAAAAGTGAGCCTGCTCCCTTTCCAAACAGAGAATAATTGCACAAATTCATCTGCCAAGATCTGAGTGAGAACTGTCTTTACAGAAATAACTCTTCCAAGCAAATAAATAACAAAAAGGGGGAAGTCAGGAAACTTGAAGACAGCACCAAAGCCCTCTGTAAAACAAGGCAACACTGTCAATGTCAAGTTCATTAAAAAATTTACTAGTTTTCTTGCAATTCATTTCTTGTTTAATTAATTAATTAACTAATTAATTTTATTACACTCCATATTTTATCCACCTCTCATCCACCCTCCAACTGATTCATATCCCATACCTCCTCCCCACTCCCCTGTATCCAAGCGAATGTCCATACCCCCACCCCACCTGACCTCTAAACTCCCTGGGGCCTCCAGTCTCTTGAGGGTTAGGTGCATCATCTCTGAATGAACACAGACCCAGAAGTCCTCTACTATATGTGTGTTGGGGGCCTCATATCAGCTGCTGTATGCTGCCTGGTTGGTGGTCCAGTGTTTGAGAGATCTCAGGGGTCCAAAGTAATTGAGGCTGCTGGTCCTCCTACAGGATCGCCCTTCTCCTCAGCTTCTTTCAGCCTTCCCTAATTCAACCACAGGGGTCAACTGCTTCTGTCCATTGGTTGGGTGCAAATATCTGCATCTGACTCTTTCAGCTGCTTGTTTAGTCTTTTAGAGGGCAGTCATGATAGGTCCCTTTTTGTGAGTGCTCTATAGTCTCACTAATAGTGTCAGGCCTTGAGATCTTCCCTTGAGCTGGATCTCTCACTTTGGGCCTGTTGCTGGATCTTCTTTTCCTCAGGCTCCTCTCCATTTCCATCCCTGTAATTCTTTCTGACAGGAACAATTATGGAACAGAGTTGTGATTGTGGGATGGGCCCCCCTCCCTCATTTGATGCCCTGTCTTCCTGCTGGAGATGAGCTCTATAAGTTCCTTCTCCCAACTGTTGGGCATTTCATGTAAGGTCCCCACTTTTGAGTCCTGAGAGTCTCTCACCTTCCAGGTCTCTGGTGCACTCTGGAGGGTCTCCCCAACTACCTGTCTCCTGAGGTGACTTGTTTAGACTCTTTCTGCTGGCCCTCATGACTTCAGTCCTTTTTCCTCATCCAATACCAGATCAGGTTCCCCTCTCTTCCTGCCATTCCCCTGCAATTACCCTCCCACGTTCCTCCCTTCCTCCCGACTTCTGATTGTTTTCTTCTCTCTCCCAAGTGGAACTGAGGAGTCCTCACTTGGTCACTTCAGCTTGTTGACCTTTTTGAGTTTTGTAGACTGTAAGTTGAGTATTTTGTACTTTTTTCTCTTTTTTTCTTTTCTTTTCTTTTTTCTATTTTGGCTAACATCCACTTATTAGTGAGTACAAACAATGCACATGTTTTGGGTCTCAGTTACCTCACTCAGGATGACATTTTCTAGTTCCATCCATTTGCCTGCAAAACTCAGGATGTCCTCCTTCTTAATAGCTGAGTAGTATTCCATTGTGTAAATGAACCATATTTTCTTTATCCATTCTTCTGTCGTGGGACATCTAGGTTTTTTTCCAGCTTCTGGCTATGACAAAGAAGGATGCTATGAACATAGTGGAGCACATGCCCTTGGAGCATGGTGGGGCACCTTTTGGGTATATTCCTAAGAGAAGTATTGCTGGTTCTTCAGGGAGATCTATTTCCAGTTTTCTGAGGAAATTCCACATTGATTTCCAGAGTAGTTGTACCAGTTTACAATCCCACCAGCAATGGAGGAGTGTTCTTCTTTCTCCACATCATCTCCAACATGTGTTGTCATCTGAAGTTTTGATCTTAGCCATTCTGATTTATAAGGTGGAATCTCAGGGTCGTTTTGATTTGCATTTATCTGGTCACTAAGAACTTTGAACATTTCTTTAGGTGCTTCTTAGACATTTGAGATTCCTTTGTTATGAGTTCTCTGTTCAGTTCTATACCCCAATTTTGGATTTCATTGTTTGGATTTTTGTTGATTAATTTATTGAGTTCTTTATATATTTTAGATATTAGCCCTCTATCAGATGTGGGGTAAGTGAAGATATTTTCTCAATCTGTAGATTACTGTTTGTCTTATTGACTATGGCCTTGGCCTTACAGAAGCTTTCCAGTTTCCTGAGGTCCCATTTATCAATTCTTGATCTTAGAACATGAGCCATTGGAACTCTGTTTATGATATTGCCCCCTGTGCCTATGAGTTCAAGGCTCTTTCCCACTTTTTTCTTCTATTAGATTCAGTGTATCTGGTTTTATTTTGAGGTTCTTGATCCACTTGGACTTGAGCTTTGTGCGAGGTGACAAATATAGGTCTATTTTCATTCTTCTACATACATACAGACAGTTAGACCAGCACCAATTATTGAAGATGCTTTCTTTTTTCCATTGTATGCTTTTGACATCTTTGTCAAAGATCCAGTGTGCCTAAGAGTGTGGTTTTATTTCTGGGTCCTCAATTCTATTCCATTGATCAATGAATGTGTCTGTCTCTATACCAATACCATACAGTTTTTGATCACTATTGCTCTGTAGTAAAGCTTGAGGTCAGGGATTGTGATTACCCCAGCTGTTCTTCTATTGTTAAGAATTGTTTTCACCGGGCAGTGGTGGCGGACTCCTTTAATCCCAGCACTTGGGAGGCAGAGGCAGGCAGATTTCTGAGTTCGAGGCCAGCCTGGTCTACAGAGTGAGTTCCAGGAGAGCCAAGGCTAGACAGAGAAACCTTGTCTCGAAAAAAAACAAAAAAAAAAAAAAAAGAAGAATCGTTTTCACTATTCTGTGTTTTTTGCCTTTCCAGATGAATGTGAGAATTGCTCTTTCCATGTCTTTGAAGAATTGTGTTGGGATTGTGATGGGGATTGCATTGAATCTATAGATTGCCTGTGGCAGGATGGCAATTTTTACTATGTTAATTCTGCCAATACATGAGCATGGGAAATCTCTCTATTTTCTGAGATCTTCAGTTTCTTTATTGAGAGACTGGAAGTTATTGTCATACAGGTCTTTCACTTGTTTGGTTAGAGTATCCCAAAATATTTTTTATAATTTGTGGCTATTGTGAAGAGAGTTGATTCCCTAATTTCTTTCATTGACTGTTTATCCTTTGTATAAAGTAAGGCTACTGATTTATTTGAATTAATTTTATATTTGGCAACTTTGCTGAAATTGTTTATCAGCTGGAGACATTCTGTGGTAGAATTTTTGGGGTTGCTTATGTGTACTATTATATCATCTGCAAATAGTGATACCTTTATTTCTTCTTTACCAATTTGTATCCCCTTGATCCCTTTTTGTTGTATGATTGTTCTAGCTAATACTTCGAGTACTATATTGAAGACATATGAGGAGAGTGGATAACCTTGTCTTGTCCCTGATTTCAGTGGGGTTGCTTTAAGTATATCTCCATTTAATTTGATATTGGCTGTTGGATTGCAATAAATTGCTTTTATTATGTTTAGATATGGGCCTTGAATTCTTTTTCTCTCTAATATTTTTAACATTTTTGACAATTTTGTCAAATTCTTTTTCTGCATCTAAGGAGATGATCATATGATTTTTTTCTTTGAATTTGTTTATATAGTGGATTATGTTAATGGACTATCCTATATTAAACCAACCTTACATGCATGAGATGAAGCCTACTTGATTAACTTGATTATGGTGGATGATGATTTTAATGTGTTCTTGGATTCAGTTTGCTAGAATTTTATTGAGTATTTTGCATTGATATTCATAATCGAGATTGGTCTGAAGTTCACTTTTTGCTTGGATCCTTGTGGCTACATAGAACAAGTTAGGTAGTGTTCCTTTTGTTTCTGTTTTATGGACTACTTTGAGGAAAATTGGTATCAGGTCATCTTCTAAGGTCTGGTAGAATTCTGCAGGAAATCCATCTGGCCATGTGCTTTTTTAGGCTGGGAGGTTTTTTAATGACTTTTATTTTGTTGTGTGACATGGGCCTGTTTAGATAGTATACCTACTGTTGATTTAACTTTGTTATGTGGTATCTGTCTAGAAAACCGTCAATTTCATATAGATTTTCCAGTTTTGTTGAGTATAGACTTTTATAGTAGGATCTGATGAATTTTTTGAATTTCCCCTCTTTCTATTATTATGTCTCCCTTTCATTTCTGATTTTATTAATTTGGATATTGCCTCTTGGCCCTTAGTTAGTTTGGCTAAGGAACAGCTTTTGGTTTTGCTGATTCTCTGTTTCTGTTTGGTTGATTTTGGCCCTGAATTTCACTATTTCCTGCCTTCTACTCCTCTTGATTCAGTTCACTTCTTTTTGTTCTAGAGATCTCAGGTGTGCTGTTAAGTTGTTAGTGTAAGGTCTCTCCAGTTTCTTTACCAGGGCACTTAGTGCTATGAACTTTCCTCTTAGCACTGCTTTCATTGTGTCTCATAAGTTTGGGTATGATGTGTCAACATTTTCATTAAATTTCAGGAAGTCTTTAATTTCTTCCTTATTTCTTCCCTGACCAAGTTGTCATTGATTAGAAAATTATTCAGTTTCCATGTGTATGTGGGTTTTCTTTTACTTTTGCTGTTATTAAAGACCAGCCTTAGTCTGTGGTGATCTGATAGGATACCTGGGATTATTTCAATCTTCTTGTATCTGTTGAGGGTTGTTTTGTGACCAATTATATGGTCAATTTTGGAGAAGGTACCATGAGGTACTGAGAAGAAGGTTTATTCTTTTGTTTTAGGGTGAAATGTTCAGTAAATATCTGTTAAATCCATTTGGTTCATAACCTCTCTTAGTTTTACTGTGTCTCTTTTTAGTTTCTGTTTCAATGACCTGTCTATTGGGGAGAGTGGGGTGTTCATAACTCCCACTATTATTGTGTGGGGTTCAGTGTGTGTTTTGAGTTTTAGTAAAGTTTCTTTTATGAATTTAGTTGCTCTTGCATTTCAGGCATAGATGTTCAGAATTGAGACTTTGTCTTGGTGGATTTTCCCGTTAATGAACATGAAGTGTCCTTCTTCATAATGCTTGATATCTTTTGGTTAAAAGTCTATTTTATTGGATAAAAGGATGACAACTCCTGCTTGTTTCCCAGGACCATTTGCTTGAAAGACCTTTTATTCTGAGATAGTTTCTGTCTTTGTTATTGAGGTGTGTTTCTTGTATGCAGCAAAATGCTGGATATCATTTGCATAACCACTCTGTTAGTTTTTGCTTTTTTATAGGTGAGTTGAGTCCATTAATATTGAGAGATATTAAAGAGAGATTACTGTTGGTTCCTGATATGTTTGTTTTTTGGGTGGCTTTATGTGCTTGTAACTCTCTGCTTTTGACTTTGTTGTGAGATGTTTAATATCTTGTCCTTTCTTTGGTGCAGTTATCTTCCTCATGTTGGAGTTTTCCTTTCAGGATCCTCTGTAGGGCTGGTTTGGTAGATAAATACTGTTTGAATTTGGTTTTGTCCTGGAATATTTTGGTTTTTTCCATCTATGTTAATTGAAAGTTTTGTTGGAAGCCGGGCGGTGGTGGCACATGCCTTTAATCCCAGCACTTGGGAGGCAAAGGCAGGTGGATTTCTGAGTTCGAGGCCAGCCTGGTCTACAGAGTGAGTTCCAGGACAGCCAAGGCTACACAGAGAAACCCTGTCTCGAAAAAAAAAAAAAAAAAAAAAAAAAAAAAAGAAAAAAAAAAAAAAAAAAAGAAAAGTTTTGTTGGGTATAATAGCCTGGGCTGGCATTTGTGTTCTCTTAGAGTCTGCATGACCTCTGACCAGCCTCTTCTGGTTTTCATACTCTCTGCCAAGAAGTCTGGTGTAATTCTGATAGGTCTTCCTTTGTATGTTACTTGGCCTTTTTCCTTTGCAGCTTTTAATATTCTTTCTTTGTTCTGTGCATTTAGTGTTTTGATAATTATGTGATGAGAATATTTTCTTTTCTGGTCCCATTTATTTGGTGTTCTATAGGCTTCTTGTACTTTTATGGTCATCTCTTTCTTTAGGTTGGAGAAGTTTTCTTCTATGATTTTGTTGAAGATATTTTCAGGTCCTTTGAGCTGAGAATCTTCATTCTCCTCTATTCTGATTATTCTTAGATTTGTTTTTTTTTTTTTTTTCATTGTGTCCTGAATTTTCTGGATGCTTTGAGTTAGGAGTTTTTTATGTTTTGAATTTTCTTTGACAGTTGTGTCAATTTCTTCTACCATGTCTTCTACAACTGAGGTTCTCTCTTCTATCTCTTATAGTCTATTGGTGTTACTTATATCTGTAATTTCTGATCTATTTCCTAGGTTTTCCTTTCCCAGATTTGCCTCCATTTGTGTTTTCTTTATTGTTTCTACTTCTACTTTTAGGTCTTGGATCACTTTATTCAATTCCTTCACCTGTTAACCTGTGTTTTCCTGTATTTCTTTCAGTGAGTTATTGATATCCTCCTTAAAGTACTCTATTATCTTCACGAGATAGGATTTTAGGACAGATTCTTGATTTTCAGATGTGTTGGTGTATTCAGGGCTTGTTGTGGTGGGAGAACTGGGTTCGAATGATGTCCACATATTTTGGCTTCTGTTGCATATGGTCTTGTGCTTGCCTTTCACCATCTGGATATCCCTGGTCTTTGTTGGTCTGGGTGATTGTATGGAGTCTGCATCTTTTGTCCCTGGGTTGCTTCAGGTTTCCCAGTAGGCCTGCCACCCTGGCTGTATTGAACCACCTGTGGGGCCCTCCAACTGGGAGCTCTTCACCAGGGCAGAGAAGGTGCTAATCTGTTGCCCTGGCTGCAGTAGATCTCCTGGGAGCCCTTCAGACATCTGCTCTGAGTGCAGCAGGTCCTCTAGGCTATATCAGGACATGGAGTCTTCACAGGGGCAGATCAACTAAAGGTCTGCCCCAGCAGCAAGGACTGTACAGAAGGGTTGGAAGTGATGAAAGGGGAGGGGTATTTTGGAGAGCAGGGGTGTGGTAGGGTTATGAGTCCAGAGTCCACTAGACTCCAGGAGCAGCTCCGGGACTGGGGTTGGGGAGAGGCAGTTCTTTTCAACTGCTCTGAGTGCAGTGGGTCCTCCAGGATGGATCTTGATATGGAGTCTTCATAGGAGCAGACCAACTAGGGGTCTGCTCCAGCAGCAAGGACTGGGCAAAAGAGTCCAAATCCCTTCTTAATGTCCTCAAACTTTCTTCTCTAGTCACTGTTGTAACTAAATGCTATTACACAAGGAACCATAATCATTTCTTTCTCAGCATTAATATCCATCCAACATGATGTTAAAACTGACACATTTTGTTCTGAAGAAAAAGTACTCTAAATATCTTTCTGGTTCTTAGCTTAGAGAATAATCACTAGCATTTAAACTGTACATCTCATCTTCCTTCTTTTGTAAGATCTTCATTTGTTACAAAATAAGAGAAGCTGCTTCCATTCTATAGACTAGGAAATTCTATGTGTCACAGACCTTGATTCCCCCTATTAGAAGATGAGCTAGTTCTTATTTCAAAGAATATAAAACATCATTAATTTACTAGTTTGTAGACAGAGATAGTATGAATAATTATTTACATGCATAGAGTAAATTTGCTTCAATGTAGGCATTATAGTCAAGGAAACACTTGTCTTATTCCACGTACCTGGATTACTTGAAAAATTCAGATATGGTTGGGCTCTGGTCTTCGCAGTTTGGTTACCCAGTGTAAGGTACAAAACTCCCTCATCCATCATAATGGCAGTACTTGTGATATTGTCGTAAACAAAAAGGGCTCTGGATGGGTAAAATGAAGGATTGTTACTGTTTTGTTAAAGGATTGTTACAGTTCTGCTAGTTCAAAAATACATTTCTTAAGGTGGCTTCTCTTTACCAGGAACCTCTCTTAATCCTCTAGGAACCTCCTTTACCCCTTCCCCCAAATGTCAGCTATGTCATTTATGGTCATGCCTGACTTGGAGAAGGCAGTAACTTCATAGACCAGTTGCAATGTTTCATATATCTCTATTTATGACTACAATGGATTTTTCTTCTCCCAATGAAAAGTAATCATTTAAAAGTACCTATAAAGATAGAGATATGGATTGGTGGAGCTTCTAGGACTATTCCCAGTGGGGATTTAGGCTACCTGACCTTACAATTACTTTCCTTGATTTATCTGATCATGGCTGGTCCTATAAATCAAACATATATGAATGCACATTATTTCTTGACAGGTCTGTATGCTTGTCCCTTGGTATTTGAATAATACAAAATTAATGGAGAAAAATGGGTTTCATGGATATTATATTACTTACTTTTCTTTCACTGTGATCTGTCAAAAGGAACGTAAATAAGAGAGGATTTATTTTGGCTCAGAGATGCAGTCAGTCATGGTTGGAAGGTATGACAGCAGGACCATGAAGTAGTTCATTACATTGTGTATGCAGCCAGGAAGTGAAAAGACAAATGTTGATGTTCAGCCAAATTCCTTCTTTTCACGTTTTACTCAGTTCAAGGCCTATCCTTTGGGATTACACATTAGAGGTTCTTAAAGCTCTCTGGAGTAACCTTCAAAGACATACCAAGAAGTTTATCTCCTAGGTAACTACAATACCAATCAAACTGACAACCATAACTGATCAGTGTATTAGTTAGGGTTTTACTGTTGTAGACAGAAACCATGACCAAGGCAACTCTTATAAGGACAACATTTAATTGGGGCTGGCTTACAGGTTCAGAGGTTCAGTCCACTATCATCAAGGCAGGAGCATGGCAGCATCCAGACAGACATAGGACTGGAGAAGCTTAGAGTTCTACATCTTCATCTTAAGGCTGCTAGCAGAATACTGGCTTCCAGGCAGCTAGGATGAGGGTATTAAAACACACATCCACAGTGACACACCTATTCCAACAAGGCTACACCTCCTAACAATGCTATTCTCTGGTCCAAGCATATACAAACCATCACAATCAGGATAGTCATAATTCACTACCATCTAACTTTCAGTCTATTCGGTGTCCTGTAATATTTGATTTTCTGTGGTAAGGGCTTTTGATCCAAACACTTTACATATTTTACTTATAGCAATACTGCTTATCTACATCTACAGCAACCAGAACTTTGTACATATATATGTATAGTATGCATGTATATTTATATGTACAATTTATGTATAGTTTATATATGCATACATTATACATATATGTGTATATGTATACATATATAAAAGAATTAATAAATGAAGAAGGGTTAATGGACCTGTTGAAACTAGAGTGAACTGTGCTGTAGTTCTATTGAGTTTTACCTTAATTTCCATGCAGGAGCCACATCTGAACTATATACCATATTCCTTCTGATTAAGCCTCTATAATTTCATGAAGAAATTGTACTTTTTTCCTATTGATTAATAGATATATACTTTTTTCATCCTTTAACCATCTTTTCTTTATCTATCTTTTTCTCTTTATCTCTCTTTGTGTGTGTTTGTGTGTGTGTGTGTGTGTGTGTGCCAGTGTGTGTGCCTGTATATCTGTGTATTATGCAATATACAATAGCAGTTTTGTATAATTCCAAAATATTGTTTACTAAAACCTATCTATTTCCAAAGTTTAAACATAGCCTCCATGTGGATAACAAGCGCAAACTTGATGTTGGCTTCTATGGAACACAAGCCAAGGATGTCACCAGGAATTGGGAAGCAGCTAATGGAAAAAAAAAAAAAGACTTCCAGAGACTCAGACAGGAACTTTTATCTTTCTCATTTTCACTGACTGTAGGAAGAAAAAGGCTGCATTGCATTGTACATGTTAGACTTTTAGTGGAGTATGCACATGATCAGCCTTTCATTAAGAAATTAAATGAAAGTATACACAGGTAAATGTTGCCATATGAATTGAAGCAGAGAAACTGCCCCTGCAATGAAGCCAGGTGATTAACAGAAATTAATACACTTTTGTGACAAACAAACAAACAAAAAGAAACTGTGGAAGTGGAAAACCAGTTGTGCTATATTTAGTTGATACCAGGTTACACTGAATTACTGAATCATTGTGGATTCAGTAATTTTAGAATGTCAGTTTACAGATGAATTTTTGCTAGCTCTGAGCTCAGCACACCATTAACTTTTAATCTTGCTTTTTTTTTTAACTCACTGACTCTTCTTTGTGTCATATTCCTGAAAAAATATGCAATGATACAATGCCAAGTTCACACAAATGCAAAACAGCAGCACTAACAAAAGTGTCAGCAGGAAGGTCACAGGGTTAGACACTTCACAGTGATTCCCCTGCTGAATCAGTGAGTAAAGAGCAGCTCACAGGCTCCACAGGGTCCATTCCAACTGCAAGGTCTCCAGCTCTATTCGCTATACTGGAAAGAGGTTGGCATACAACTTGCTTTGTTGCAGTGATAAACAGCTACAAAGAGGAGGAAAAGCCCAATATTAAAATAATTGGCTCTCCTAAGTTTCAAGGAGAATTCTCTCCATTTATCATGTAATTTATCATGTAATTCTTACATGAAGAAAATATTTGTCTTTAAATAAGTTGAAAATATTATTACAGAGGCTTTTACATGTGTGATTTAGACTGCTATTGAAAAAAGGAAACAAAATATGGAGTGCAAATGAAAAAAACAGGGATTCTATAGATAGAACAGTATGGCAACACAGACTTTGCAATAAAATTGGAGGAAATGGAGTGTGCAGTCCACAGTCAAAGTTCAAATTAAAGAAAGCTGTGTTTTGACACATGCTGGTCTTACAATGACAGTACTGAAGAGGGTTTAATAAGAACTGCATAGGACTATAGTTTGGATTCTCACTGCTGCAGTATCTTCCTGTCACCTGCCACTTTGTCTTTTACTTATTTTCCTTTCATCCTTTTGCTGAATTACTTTAACTGTCTGATACCCATTGGCTTGACATTTAGAGTCATGTCTCCTTACACTCTGTTCTGTGAAGAAACAACTTTATGGTGATGGCCAAAAGACATCTGGAGTTTTGCAACCACACTATCCAGGGTTTTCTTCTTCCCTTTGTCTCTAACTTCACTTAACCCCAACTATGCATCCTGTTTCAAAAGTAGTGAGGACAGACATAGTGCTCTGGTAATTAAATCTCTGTACACATGCTTATCACCATCTTTCTTACAAAAAAAAAGTTGTCTATGTATGCATTTAAGCAGCCCATCATGCAAACATGCATCATTTTATTCAACTAAGACCCTCTTATGCAAATCCCCTGGGTCCCTCATCCCTACCCCAAAAGTACATAACACACACACACACACACACACACACACACACACACACACACACAC
>JADRCC010152554.1:0-10537 GCA_019843855.1 Hylomyscus alleni
AAATCCCAGTGACATCCAGCTCTACACACTTTAGAATGACTTACATAAACAGTGCAGACCATACCAAATGCTGTAAAGCATGGGGAAGAAATGAAACCCTTGTTCATTGCTGGTGGCAATGAAAAACCATACAACCATGTTGGAAAACACTTTGGCAGTCCTCTTACAAGCATACATTTAGCCATACAATCTAGAAATTCCACTCCTGGGCTTCTTTCCAAGTGGAATGAAAATCCATGTTAACATAGAAACTTGTTTAAGAATGTTCATAGCAGCTTTATGTGTAATTATCCACAACTGGAAACAACTCAAATTGTAAGGAGAACCCAGATTCTCTGTAACAGTGCAATGGAAACATAAAACATATGCAACTGTAAAACAGAATAATGCTCAGCAATAAAACGGAAGGAACTATTATTGATTTATGTAAGAACATGGATGAATCTCCAAGTCATTACACAGCATGATACATATACACTGTATGATAACATTCTTTAAAAAGGCAAGACTACAAGGTTGGATAAGAGGTAATTGGCATGAAATAAGGACGTAAGTATACAGGTGGTAAACATAATAAAATTTTTGAAGAGAGGAGGTAATGGTGATTGCCTTTAAGTTACTATAGAAGACCAGAAGCAGATTAGGGAGGAAATGATTTCTTTCACCTTGCATTTCCAGGTAACTGTTTATCACGAAAGAGTTGGAACAGGGACTCAAGCAAGGCTGGAATCTGGAGGCAAGAACTGATGCAGAGGCCATGAAGGAGTGCTTCTTACTAGCTTGAAACCTCAGGATTGACTCAGTCTGACAGAGCTTTCTTACAGAGCTCAGGACCACTAGGTAGCACCACCCACCCTGGGCTGGACTCTCCGGCCTCAGCCGAAAGTCCAAACTAATGGAGACATTTTTTCAGTGGAGGTTTCCTGTCCTCAAATGTTTCTGGCATGTGTCAAGTTGACAGAAAATTAGCCAGCACAATGGTATACACATAGTGATATATTTCTCATAAACAGTTACCAAACAAGTGACTTTTGCTGTGTTATAAACAACATTTTAAGTGATAGATTCAGAGATCCAGGATGCAAATAAAAGGCCTTTTCTGAGAAAATGACCCTTTCCATAGCTCTCAACACATTAATGGCAGCGTAAATGACGATATGGAGTATACAGAGAGGTGGAAACAGTTTATGACTGCCAAGAAGGAAGCTAAAGATTTAGCTACAGGTGAATTTGTCAGGGGTGTTCTATACCCTGCATAGTGGTGCTGAGAAGGAGAACTACTGAGCTCTTTTAAAAAAGGAGAGAGCTAAGGCCAGTTTTCTATTTTCTAGAAGCCATTCTGGTTGTGATACTGAGAAAGGATTTGACATGTAGGAGAAGTGAAGGCAGAGAGATCAGTTAGACTTTTGCTACAGTCCAAATGAGATGCAGAAAGCTTGGACTCAGGCAGTTGTCATAGAAATATAGAGTAAGTGAAGGTTTTTGAGCCCTGTGGAGTGTAGGTACATAAGCTCAAGAGAGCTGGAGGGGAAGTAATGACCTGAGCGAAGGATCATTTAACTTTGAAAGGCTTCTCACTCTCTTGGTGTAGTCAGAAGGGGGAGAATCAGTACTTCTGGGGCCTATTGAAATTTCCATGATATGAATACACATGAATCCCAAACCATATTTTTAAAAAGGACATAGCTTCACATGTTTTTCAGAGGTTCCCATGAAATTCAAATGACAACCTAATAACTGATGAAATGGCCCATATTTAGGATAACCATCTGTCTCATTTTGCTTATACACTGACTATTATTTATTCCAGATCTCATAGCATAATTATGACTCTACAAGATTATATATTATTCTTAGTTCTTTGAAAATTTCATAAATGTTTTGATGATATTCACTGTCCTTCTCCGACCAACTCTTTCCAGATCCACCCTCTCTTCCCTTTCCACCCAGCCTTGTGTCTTTTGTTGTTGTTTTCCCCCACCAAGGCCAATTTGGGCAGCCCAAAAATTCTTGGATGTATGGCTTCCCAGTGGAATATATGCAGCTTATCAGAAGATATACTTTTAGATAAAGCTGATGCTTCCTCCCCTAGCAACTAAGAATTGCAATAGCTCCTGACTTGGGGTAGCATTTTATGTCCAACTCCCTGACAATAGGGTGGTAGTAGTAGCATCTCCTCTCATTCTCAAAAGTGCTGGTCTTGATGGTCAAATGGAATGGTTGCAAATCAACAGATACTTCTCCACATGAGTATTCTTCGAGGGAAAACATGTCAAGGTGTTAATAAATTCAACTTTTGGACAAAAAACTCCAGATTTGTTTATATTTAAAGACCAGTGGGATAGTAAAATAGAAAGGGAAACTATAAGTGAACAGAAAAGTAAACCACTAAATAACAACATAAAAATAAATCCAAATAATCATTGAGTTCCTCCCATGCACTTTTTTCTTCTTCTATTTTTGTACTGACTGGGTGTAAAATTTAAAGCCTTCCTGTCTCTCTGTGCTTAAAAATTCCAGCAGAGTGCCCTTAGGCCTCGAAAGGAATTAGGAGGTTGTAGCTGGTTGCTAGGTCCCTGGCTGTTCTCCTTTCAAAGTGTCATCCTTCATTCTGTCTCCTATAATCCTATGAGAAACCAAAGCAAGCTTGCTCAGTAGGGTTCCTTGTGAACTATCAAGAATTCTGCACTAAATCATCACCTCACTCATAGGTCCACATAGAGCAAAAAGAGAGAGAAGCATAACAACTTTGTTTTCAGGCACACTGTTCTATCACATTCAGATTGGTTTTTGATGCACCCCAAATCCTTTTTTTTTTTTTCCGCACTCTGACCATGATGTTAAAATACAGTTCTGGCCTGTGTGAGCCAATATAAAAGTGATGGAGAAATAGAACCCAAAGACAAAGAAGACTGAATAAAAATAATAAATATATATTTTATTATTTCTACCACATCCTATCTCTATGAAGGACTTGCAACAGCAAATATGATCAGTGGTTGTAATGAATTACATTTACTTTTAGTAGTAGTCACATGAGGACTCACCCATTAAGTCACTCCCATTTTTAAAAATCTTTTTTGCCTGCTCTTTACTTTAAAAGTAGTTTTAAGAATCTTACAAACACTTCTTAGGTTCAAAACCTTGAATTAAACACTAACCACTAACCTAAAGGTTTACTGTTTTTGAAATTTCTATAACTGTCTGATGCCTTCAAATTTTCTAAAATGAAATATAATTTGTATAAGGCTAGTATGTCTAAAGGTCTACACATCTTTAGTTCCCAAAAGACTCTTCCTCATTCTCTTTGTTTCTGGAATCTGTATGGCAGATAATAATTTAGATTTACTGCTAAGCACAAGAAGAAAAACACACGTCACCAGTATTTTTCCATAAAGGAGCAGATATACTCTCTTTAGATACTATATCTAAAAGGGATCTCTACATATAATACATCCATATAAGGTGTCCAGATGTGGGAAGCAAGGGCTCATGCAAAGAAATCAAGAAAATAGGTTACCTTTTCGGTACCCTTATCCCCAACAGGGAACACAAGAGATACTGAATCAGTTGCCACCATCATTGTTCTATTATATTGCTCTCCATTGTAATTTATCTATTTGTGTATCTGCCATTCCACTAAACTCTGCAGATCATTTCAGGACAAAGGTTGCTTTCTCCTCATCTGTATTTCCCTGACACCTACCATGATAGAAACTCACTTGTTGAATGGATGAATATGATCACCTTTGATTTTTACTTAAGGCCATGTGTAACTCTTGTACCACTGTATCTTATATAGTAAATGTTCTGTCAGTGTTAACTGTTATATGTTAAAATAGGGGCTGGCAGAACCATGCTTCAGATTCCGACTGGCTGCTCAATTTTCGGGAGCTTTAAAAGCTGGATACATTTCTGCAGTTTAAATATAAAACCATGGTTTAAGTATTTCTACCATGGAAACTGGAAGATATTATTGTGTAGTACCTTCAACCCTAGGGCCCATCATTAATTATTTGAGGGCACACGGGTAGTGTACGTTTCTAGGGCTTATGTTAGTTGGATTTTCTTTTTTTTTTAAGATTTATTTATTTATTATATGTAAGTACACTGTAGCTGTCTTTAGACACACCAGAAGAGAGCGTCAGATCTCATTATGGATGGTTGTGAGCCACCATGTGGTTGCTGGGATTTGAACTCGTGACCTTCCGAAGAGCAGTCGGTGCTCTTCCCCACTGAGCCATCTCACCAGCCCCTGTCAGTTGGATTTTCATGGCTGCTTTAAAAGAAGAAGAATTTCTCTTTCATCGCAGACATGGACATTTTTGTCCATAGTCACTTGGCCTTGATCTCTTTGGGAAGAACGTATGCTAGAGTTATGTTTATCGCATAGTAGTCATGAAGCAAAGACACAGAAGGGAGGTAGGGTTCCAACATCTCTAGCAAGAAAGTTCCATCCTTCCAACACCCATCCACTCCCACTCCCGTGGTGACCTAACTCCCTTCCACTAGGCCCTAGCAACTAACTCTTAACTCTTCTGTTAGGCATCATGTTACCTCAAGAAGGGACTGAACAACAACTCTAAAAATCAACACATAAAGAATAGTAATTTATGGTACCACAAGGCTGTAAGTTGTAGTAGTAGTGTTTACTCCAAATGGGCCAGCTCACATATCAAAAACAGGACATAACAAGCAATAGGTAATTATCGTCCACTGTGGCTGAGTCAATTCAAAGAAGTTCAGAGACTTCCTCTTTAGGGAGCATATACAGAATGTTGTTAACCATCCCCTAATAAACTTTTCAAGTTTATGGGTACTTGAACCCCTCTACATATTCTTGTATCTTGCACATCTACTCATAACAGACTGAATTCAGAGTTACATAAAATGAGTTTCCAGGAAAAGCACACCACTTTCTTAGAAGTGGCCATCATTGAGGAGACTCAAGAAGGATAACAGTGAAGGAAGAAACATAAGCCTGTGTTTGCCATAATCAGGCCATTGCTGCTCTGCTCAGCTCACTTTTTTTTTCTGAGAATAAACAAGTTTATTTGGGTCAGTTGCTACAGCATCTGCAGCTGATTTTTTCCCTCTTACATAATTATCACTTCTAAGTCCAGGTCCACAGTGCATGCTTTTTCTCAAGAGTATATTCTTATTTCTTGCTTACTCCAGTTAAATTCATGCCTGTTTGATCTACTAGTGGGTCCTATTTGAATTCTTCTCTCTAAAACACGAGAACCAAGACTACTGCTGAAGTAGAGACCAGAGGAAGCTAGAGAGAGTTCCACCACCTCTCACTAAGTAAGCCACCAGCTGGCAACCTAGCCTTTAACACACAAGCCTATAAGACATAGTCAAGACACAAACCTTAATGGAACTTGAATACCTCTACCTCTAATTGTGTAAATGTGTATATAATCAACTATACACATAATATATGTTCACTTTAAGAAGAGAGAAAAGGGGGGATCACATAGTGTAGGGGAGAAAGTATGTGAAACTTAAACCTGCTGTCACCATTTGTTTCTCTCAGGCAAACAAGCCATTAATGACACACAGCACCAGTGAGCTTAATTTTGGGGCAACATAAGAATTGACCGGCAATGTGTCTTAGTCAGGGTTCTCTAGAGTCACAGAACTTATGGTAGTCTCTATGTAGTAAAGGAATTTATTGATGACTTACAGTCTGTAGTCTAACTCCCAACAATCAACTCCCCACAACGTTCGGCAGCAGCTGTAAATGGAAGTCCAAGGATCTAGCAGTTGCTCAGTCCCACAAGGCAAGCAGGCGAAGCAGGGAGAGAGAGAGAGAGCACCTTCCTTCTTCCAATGTCCTTATATATGTCTCCAGCAAAAGCTGTGGCCCAGATTAAAGGTGTGTGCCACCACACCTTTAATCCCAGATGACCTTGCTTGAACTCGTAGATCTTCCAACCTTAATCTTCTGGGATTCATAGCCACTATGCCCCTAGATCTCCATGCCAAGATTCAGGTGGGAAACTTGTATCTCTCAGCCTCCAGATTAGGGCCACAGGTGAGCCTTCTAATTCTGGATTGTAGTTCATTTCAGATATAGTCAAGTTGACAACCAGGAATAGCCACTACACAATGTATGCTCCTGGTTTGTGGCTCGATCTCTGGGAGCTCCCTGGGGTCTGGGTTACCTGAGAGTGCTGGTATTCCTATGGTGTCGCTCTCCCCTGCAGTTTCTTCAGTCCTTCTCATAATTCAACCATAGGGGTCCCCAACTTGAGTCGAATGGTCACATGTAAGTATCTGAATCTGTCTCAGTCAGCTGCTTGTAGGGTCTCTCAGAGGATAGAGGTCTTCCTGGTCTGGCCTCAGACTTGAGGCCCAGGGGACGAGGGATATCTGGTGAGGCAGAGCACCCTCTCAGAGAGAAAGGGGAGGATGAAAGGGATGAGGAACTTGGGGGGGGGACTAGGATCAGGGTAATGACTGGAATTAAATAATTTTTTAAAAGAATTGACTGGAATGTAAATAAATAAATTTTTTTAAAAAAGAATTAGCAGTTGATTTCAAAAGTACAATTCAATACCAACCACTATTGAACTCACAAGAAACTGAATTCATCAGAAAAACTCCACATACTGTAACAGTGACAATATAAAGATTTACTCAACGTTAAAGTTCTATGTGATGAAGTAGCTTACAGGGAGAGCTGTGAATACTTTGTGTAAATTTTGAGTGTTCGCACAGGAGCTAGATGGAAATCCACAGCTATCGAAGGGCAGATTGTCATGACCCTAGAACACTTGACTCTTCAAATTCTCATCTGCAGACTTCTTAGCATGCATTCCAGAGTTATTCAATCGGAATCTGCATTTTAGAAACTCCTTCACCCCTAAAATGAATAGTAGATCCCCACTATTCACAGGAAAACTAACATTTGAGAAGTGCTCACTTTCCATCACCTCCAGAGTCACAGCTACCTCTAAGAGTCTAGGCTACTGTCACCTGGATACATAAAGACAAAAACATTCATACAGTATTTTTCAGGAAACAAAATGTCACAATAAAATGTGGTCACATTAAGCACATCTGTCACAATTTCAAAATAATCTCTACATACTTCATGATGGGCAAAATCAGCAAGATGTAAGTCAAAAAGCCAAAGTTGAAATTCTACCTTTGGAAAAACTCCTACAAGAGAATCAAAGCACGTTCACCATCCTAGAGCCAGCAACAGCATCCAAGTGACTGGCACACAGTCCCATCATTCCTCATCCTTCTGTCCTATATTCTGAGCTCTTTACATTTGTTCTCCTGGGCTTACTATTTATTTATTTTGTATTCTTTCTTTTTCAAGATAGGGTTTCTCTGTATAGCCCTAGCTGTCCTGGAACTCACTCTGTAGACCAGGCTAGCCTTGAACTCAGAAATCTGCCTGCCTCTGCCTCCCAAGTGCTGGACTGCCACTACTGCCTGGCAGCTTGTTATTTATTTATTCAATGTGTAGGAGTGGTTTACATACATGTATGCACCATGTGCATGCCTAGTGCTTGTGGTGGCCAGAAGCAGTTGTCGGATTTCAGGGAACTGGGCTTATGGATGATTGTGAGCCATCATGTGGGTGCTGGGAACTGAACCTAGGTCCCTTGCATGAACAGCAAGTGTTCTTAACCATTGGGCTACAGTCTAGCTTCTTGTGGGCTTATTTCTGTTTGAAAGACTTTTGAAATCACTATAGGAATGGGCACCAGCTTCCCAGATAGATTACTTAGAAAGATTCTTATTTAGAATAGTATCTGCTTTTTTGGGAGATCTTTTATTCAATTTAATTTTTAGATAGAGTGTCAATCCATAGCCAAGGCTGGCATAAACTTGTAGAAATCCTCCTGCCTCAGCCTCCCAAGAGCTGAGATTATAAGGATTGTAATTGTGAGCCACCATGTCCAATTTCTTTTTTGGATGTCCACTTCTCCTACTGGGCCGATCATAAAAGTGTGTTTTAAATGGATATTCCAAGCAATGCAATTGAATAATACCAATTATTGTTAATATTTTAGATAGAGCCTTTGTTTCTATGCCTCACCAATAACTACACATATTGCATAGCAATACAAATCTATGGTATATATTATTTATATTAATGAAGTATATGTGATATTGACTTTAAAAATAATCAATGAAGAAATGATACATCATTGTGCCTTCTCAGTAGTATTATGAAAGTAAAATTAATTTTAAACTTTACATTATAAACTATACGAGTTGCTGAAAAACTCATCAAACCCATTGACTGCCTCTCAAGAAAACTGCACACTTTCTGCTCTGTGCTGAGTAGGGCAGGGTCTTCAACCTTTTTCTATCAAAACAGCAAATGTCATCTTTACAGGTCAGACAGTCATTGTCACAAGCACTTAGAAGCAGCCATAAACAATATGTAAATGTTTGAGCTAAGGGGTGCTGCTACGTTCCAATAAAGCTTTATTTTCCAACACAGGGAGATCACAGTTTGATGACCCAGGAAATAGAAGTTTCTGTTAGCCAAGGTCTCTCATTTGGATTATTCTAAATAAAGATTGAGCTAGTTCACATGGTTTTGCCCTCTTTGAAATGTATGAGCCCATATGGTTCTTCTTTGTCCAGTGTAAGCCTATGAGTACAATCCAAACATGTGTATTGACAACAATATTAAAAACAAGAGAGACAAATTTGCCCAAGTGTGCCTTGTATTCCCATTTCTCTTTTGCTCTGCTATCCTTGAGCAAATGCACAGCTCTCTTCATTGGTTCATCTTATGGAGCTAATTCTCGAGAAAACAACATGCATAGAAACAACATGCATTCTTTGGCTCTAGTAATGGAGACGGGCAGGGGCATGAGCCAAATCAGAATCAAGTTCCATAAAGAAATCTAGATTGAGAAGTTCAGAGACATTTTGTTTTTCATCCTCTACCAGTCATGCCAAAGGAGTGACCAGCTAGAGTAAGCAGTCCTGCCTTCTCTGGAGAAGCTCACTAATTCCCCCTAAATCCGCTTACTTCCTAGTCCACGAAACTCTTTCCCATGACGCCACTTCTACACTGACTTATTTAACCAATTTGAAGAGGATTAAGGGCTCCGTTGACACAGAATGAAAAACATGTTCTGGCAGCTTTGTACCTCCCCTGCTATGAGTTCGAATGTCAGATCAAGGAATCTGCAGATTGTAACCCATTTTGAATTCAAGCTGATATCGGAAAGGCCTTAAAGGTTCTGTTTTTTAATTTGAAAATTGAGATTTACCGGAAGCCAAGGGAGACAAACAGTCCTCATCAATGCCCCAAGTTTGCAAGTTTAATCCACAAGTTCACCGTTTCTTTGACCCTTGTGGTGTTAGAGATTGCTTTGCTTCTCCCTGAACACCATGTAATAAAAGAAGGCTGATCAATGAAGAGAGATCTCCCCTGCATGTGAAAAAGACAGACAGCTATGGGGAATCATAAAACGACTGAGCTTCATGGCAGAGTCTAACTAATATTTCTCCACTTGTTTTTTTTAATCCAGCATTTTCATTCTCCTTAGGACAATGCTGGGATAAGTGTGGTGGAGGGGGGGTCTCTCTGTATTTTAACTGGGAAGAGTTGTCAGAAACACTGATTTTTGATGTTGCTCCAAAAGAGGCTGGGGAGCTAATTTATTCATTTGGCAAGAGAGACAGTACAGAGGCAGATAATCCAGCTGTTATAATTTCGAAGTAGGCGTAAATATGATTGAGAAGGATATGCACCTTGTTACTGCCTGCTAGCAGCAGATACTAGCGAAATCATCGACAGAGGCACCAATTGCAGTAACCTTAATGAACTGCAGTCTGAAAACCATTAAGAAATAGCCCCAACCTCTGCAATACAGAAGGCAAGCCAGGGAGAAAACTGATAAACAGGGGAAATGTTCTTATTGAGTTTAGTCTCTGCAAGACAAGCCTCGAATATTCCCCTCAGCTTCCCTCTTTAAACGTGCAAATGAATATGGGCTGCTTCTCGTCACCTCAACTGAACGCTGAAGAAAAGTTTCAATCTCATTGACTAATTCAGCTGTTCCTTTAAATTGAATTTTTAAACATATGGGCACACAAACCAATCTATATGCAGAACAATTCTTTGAACAGCATGCAAATGGTTTAGGATTACATGCTAGGTATAACACGAGTGAGTTTTCACAGTACAAAAGAATGAATTCCTTATTGTGACACTTGAGATAACAATACTAAAGAATTTCAGCTCAACTTTCAATTGCTTCCTCCAACTGTTGCAGTTTGCTTAGAGGAAGCTAAGACGCTGTTTACTTTCCCTTTCCTTCTGCCAACTAGGAATTGTTTCTATCTGTTAAAGAGTGGGCTCCCCATTGTCATAACAGCCATTCCCCAAACATTTATCAAGCATCCATTATGTATCTGATAATATTGTAAATGTTGTGAATAGTGAGAAAAAATATGTCACAAACCCATTTTAAAATGCACTCTTCTAGTTATGAGTGGGATATATAGAAAGAAACCAGTCATATCAGAGAGAGAGAGAGAGAGAGAG
>JADRCC010152567.1:0-13218 GCA_019843855.1 Hylomyscus alleni
TGTGTGTGTGTGTGTGTGTGTGTGTGTGTGCACGCACTTGTGTGTGCGTGTGTTCCTGAGCATGTGTGCACATGCAAATGAGTGGAAAAGTGATGACCTCTAAGGTTTCCCTAGACTGAGAAAGAGTTGGGGAAGGATTGAGGGTCCCAAACAGGAAAGGAACTACACATGAAGACCAACAGAGGGCTGGAGAGATGCCTAAGCAGTTAAGAGCACTGACTGCTCTTCTGAAGGTCCTGAGTTCAAATCCCAGCAACCACATGATGGCTTACAACCATCCAAACAAGATCTGATGCCCTCTCCTGGGGTCTCTGAAGACAGCTACAGTGTACGTACATATAATAAATAAATAAATCTTAAAAAAAAAGACCAACAGAGTCAACTAGCCTGGACCCTTGGGGATTCTAAGAGACTGAACCACCAACCAAAAGAACATACATAGACTGGACCTAGGTCTCTTATGCCAGCACATATGTAGCAGATGTACAACTTGATCTTCATGTGGGTCCTGAACAACTTGAGTGGAGGCTATCCCCAAAGCTGTTGCCTGTCTATGACTACATGTTCTTCTAGCTGGGCTGCCTTGTCTGGCTTCAGTGGGAGAGAATACACCTAGCCTCACAGAGACTTGATGTGCCAGTTTGGGGAGATACCCAAAGAAGGCCGCTACTCTCTCAGAGGAAAAGGAAAGGGAAGGTGGGGGAGGGACTGTGGGAGAGGACTATAGGAGGGATACAACTATGGGCTGAGAAGAAAAGTGAACAAAAAATAAAAAATAAATAAAAAAGCAGTATAGTTATTTCTATAGATTCTACTCACTAGCTCACATGAGGAGAAACATGATCAGGGGAGGGGGGACAGGATAGGGAGTTTTCAGAAGGGAAACCAGGAAAGGGGATAATATTTATAATGTAAATAAAGAATATACCTAATAAAAAAGAAAACCTTTAAAAAAAGAAATCAAAGAATATCACAGAAGATGAAAAGATCCTTCCTCCTCATGAGTTAGTAGGATTAACAGAGAAATGGCCATCTTATAAAAAGCAATACACAGATTCAATGCAATTCCAATAAAAATTCCAACAGAATTCTTCACAGACATGGAAAGAACAATTCTGAACTTCAGATTAAAAAAAAAAAACAAAAAACTTATGATAACCAAAACAATTCTGAACAATAAAAGAACGACTGAAGGAATCACCAGTCCTGACCTCAAGCTGTACTGCAAAACAATAGTGATATAAGCCACATGGTATTTGGTACAGAGACATGTGGATCAATGGAATAGAATCAAAGAGTCAGAAATAAACCCACACATGTACGGACACCTGAACTTTGACAAAGAAGTAAACACCATACAGCAGAAAATAGAAAGCATCTTCAAAAAATGGTATTGGTCTCACTGGCAGTTTACATGGAGAAGAATGCAAATTGATCCATATTTATCACCTTGTACCACTCTCCAGTCTAAGTGGATCAAGGATCTCAAAATAAATCTAGATATACTGAATCTAATAGAAGAGAAAGTGGGAAATTGCCTTGGATGCATTGACATAAAGGAAAATTTTGTGAACAGAAGACCAATGGCTAAAGCTCTAAGATCAACAATTGACAAATGCGACCTCATGAAACTGAAAAGCTTCTGTAAGGCAAAGGACACTTTCAATAGGATAAAATGGAACCTATAGATTGGGAAAAGAGTGACTAACCCTACATCTGATAGAGGGCTCATATCCAAAATATGTGAAGAACTCAAGAAGTAAGAGTCCAAAAAATCAAATAACTCAATTAAAAAAATACAGTACAGAGCTAAGCAGCAACTTCACAACAGAGGAATCTCAAATAGCCACGAAGCAGTTAAAGAAATGTTTAACATCCTTAGTCATCAGGGAAATGCAATCAAAGGACCCCCTGACTTACCTTACACCAATCAGAATGGCTAAGATAAAAAAATCAAGTGACAGGACATGCTATGGAGGATATGAAGAAAGAGGAATACTCCTCAATTGCTGGTGGAATTACAAACTAGTACACTCTGGAAATCAATGTGGCATTTTCTCAGAAAAATAGAAATATTTCTACCTAAAGACTGAGCTATACTGCTCCTGGATGTAACCCAAAGATGCTCCATGATATTACAAGGACATGTGCCCCACTAGGTTCATTTCAGGCTTATTTGTAAAGTTAAAAACTAGGAGCAAACCAGATGTCTCTCAACTGAAGAATGGATACAGAAAATGTATTACATTTACACAGTGGAATATTATTCAACTATTAAAAACAAGGACAACATGAATTTTACAGGCAAGTGGATGGAACTAGAAAATATTATCCTGAATAAAGTAAAAGGACATGCATGATATGCACTCACTGCTAAGTGTATATTAGCCAAAAAGTACAGAATAACCACAATAAACCCCACAGATCATAAGAAGTTTAGCATGGTGGAAGGCCCAAGTGAGGATGTTTCAATCCCACTTAGAAGGAGGAGCAAAATAATCATAGGAGGTAGGAGGAGAGAATGATCTGGGTGGGAGCGGGAGGGGGAAGGAGAAGGGGAACAGAAAGGGGAAGAATCAGGTATGGGCACAGGCAGGAGAGAAGCCCAGAGGATCAGGAGAATGAATGAAAATATACTGCTGTGGGGAGTGGGGTTGGGATATGGGGGAACCTATAGAAACTCTGAGACCAGGGATGGGAGAGGATCCCAGGACTCAATGTGGGTGACTTAGCTGAAATGCCCAACAGTGGGGATATGGAACCCCAAAAGTTCTATACCCTCCAATAATTAGACAAGACCCTCAGTAGTGGGATAGAACACTCACTCACCTTCAAAATTTTTGACTCAAAATTGTTCCCATCTAAAAGAAATGCAGGGACTATAATGTAACAGAGACTGAACAAATGGCCAACGAGTAACTGGTCCAACTTGGGATCCATCCCATGGACAGGAACCCTGGCAGGACCCACCTGATGCCAAGATGTGCTTGCAGATAGGGACCTAGCATGGCTGTCCTCTGAGAGGCTCTACAAGCACCTGATTGAGACAGATGCAGATACTCACTGCTAAGCATTAGACTGAGGTAAAGCATTCTATGTAAGAGGTAGTGGAAGAATTGGAGGAACTGAATGGGATAGCTACTCCATAGGAAGACTAGCAGTTTCAACTAAATTGGAGACCCAAGAGAGCTCCCAGAGACTAAGCCACCAACCAAAGAACATTCAGGGGCTGGTGTGAAGGCCCTGGCACATAAGTATCAGATGACTGCCTTGTTTGGCTTCAGTGGGAGGGTTGTGCCTAATCCTGTAGAGACTTGATGCCCTGGGGTGGGAGAATGCTCATAAAAGGGTTCCCTCTCAGGGGCAAAGGGGAAGGGCGATGGGGGTAAGAACTTAGAGAAGGGAGACCAGGAGGAGGGCAACTTTTGAGTGGTAATAATAACAATGATGATGATGATAATGATGATGATGATTATGATAATGATGATGATGATGATGATAGAATGAATTTTGGGTAGTATGCAGGTTTTGTAGATTTCCCAAATGGTAGGAAAACCTAACGTGTGACTCTATCTCTAAAGTAGGATAAGCCTGGAAACAGGGCAGAGCTTTTGAGATTTTGTAGATGTCAGCTCTGATGTGGTCCTAAACTGAGAACTAGGATGTGGCTTGTAGTTAATTCTGAAGCTTTTAAGACTAGCAACTCTATTATAGGATAGTAGTATTTTTTTTTTTCTTTTAATACTTGCACAGTGAGATCAAGAGCATATATTTGGGTGATATTTTTCTCCTTGGTGTTCCAAGACTGATAAGAAGGGTTGTTTTCTGAAAGTATGACAGTAAAGGTGAGGATAAAAGAAGCTGAAGGGGATTGGGTGGGGGACTGATGAAGAAATGTGCAGGGGAGAAATAGACTGGGAGAAGCATATTATATACTGAGTGGAAGGTGATTATATGGGATGAAAGAGGGAGGGAGGGAGGATTGGGTGCAGTGGGTAAAATGAGAAGCAAGGAAAGAAATATGGGAGGACAAGGTGTAAAAGAGGAGAAAAGAAAAAGGGGAGGGAAAGGGGCAGAATGTCAGTAGGCAGATGAGGCAGGAAAGAAGTAGAAGAGAGGAGGGAACAGAGATGTATGATGGGAAAGAAAGAAGGCAGAGGGAAGGAAGTGGAAGGCAGTGGGGAACAAAGTAGACCTAGGAAGGGAATGGGAGAGAGAAGGGGAGGAGACCAGGTGTGGAAACAGGAAGAGAAGGAGGAAGAGGAGAAAACCTAGGACATAAACACAGGGGCAGGGGGAGAAGCAAGAGGAGGAAGCTGCAGAGGGACTGGGACAGAAAGAGCTGGGAAGATATGAGGGAATGATAAGGGAAGGAGTACAGGAAATGGCTAAAGAACAGGGATCAGGTGAGGAAGGAAGAGGGGAGGTAAAGGTTAAGAGATGAGGAAGTAGAAGAGGGGGAGAGAGAAGGGAAGGGATGGAAGAAGAAGCAGTGAATAAGGGAGGGGCAGAGGACAAGAGGATGAGTAAAGGGTGAGTAGAGGGAGAGGGGAAGGATCACAAAGAAGAGAAAGGCAGAAAGAGTGCTAGGTAAGGTCAGGAATGTGTTAGTGGGCAGGAAGTGCCAGGGAGAAAAAAAGGGGGGGCAGACAGGAGGGAGGGAATGTAGGAAGGGGAGGGGAGGGGAGGGAAATGGGGGACTTGGGTAGAAAGAAGGGAGAGATGAGAAAAGATAAAAGTATGGGAGAAAGGAAGAGAAAAAGAAGGAGGGTGAAAGAGAGGATAAAGAAGGAAAAGAGAAGTGCTACAGTATTCAGAGCTGATTCAGTGCCATAGAGCTCCATACCCAAATATGGATCAGAGAGATCAAGCCTCCAAGAATACAGACAAGCCTGTGAGGGTAGGTAAGACCACCACTACTGCTCAGAGAGACTATCCTGGAACCCTTAGGACACATGCACTGAGGAGCAGCCTGTGGCAGGAGCCTTCCAATTTCTCTCTGCACTCAGAGCTGATCCTATGCCACAACATCTGGTGCTGATCCTGTACCAAAGCACTACATACTCAAATACCACCAGGACTCCTAGGAGGGCCAACACACCTGTGAGAACATGAGGGATAAGCTACAGTCAGAGACAGTAAGACCAGCTAACACCAGAGATAACCAGATGGCAAGAGTGGAGGGCAAGAACATAAGCAACAGAAACCAAGGCTACTTGGCATCATCAGAACCCAGTTCTCCCACCACAGCAAGCCCAGGATACCCCAACTCACCAGAAAAGCAACACTATGATTTAAACTAACATCTCATGAAGATGATAGAGGACTTTAAGAAGGACATAAAAAATTCCCTTAAAGTAATACAGGAGAACACAAGTAAACAGGTAGAAGTCCTTAAAGAGTAAACACAAAAATCCCTTAAAGAACTACAGGAAAACACAACCAAACAGGTGAAGGAAATGAACAAAACCATCCAGGATCTAAAAATGGAAATAGAAACAATAAAGAAATTACAAAGGGGACAATTCAGGAGATAGGAAACCTAGGAAAGAGATCAGGAAGTCACAGATGCAAGCATCACCAACAGAATACAAGATAGAAGAGAGAATCTCAGGGGCAGAAGATACCATAGAAACATTGAGACAAAAGTAAAAACAAATGTAAAATGCAAAAAGCTTCTAACCCAAAACATCCAGAAAACCTAGGACACAATGAGAAGACCAAACCTAAGAATAATAGGTATTAAAGAGAGTGAAGACTCCCAATGTAATGGGCCAGTAAATATCGTCAATAAAATTATAGAAGAAAACTTCCCTAACCTAAAGAAAGAGATGCCCATAAACATACAAGAAGCCTACAGAACTCCAAATAGACTGGACCAGAAAAGAAATTCCCCCTGTCACACAATAATCAAAACACCAAATGCACAAAACAAAGAAAGAATATTAAAAGTAGTAAGGGGAAAAGGTCAAATAACATATAAAGGCAGGCATATCAGAATGACACCAGACTTCTCACCAGAGATTATGAAAGCCAGAATATCCTGGGGAGATGTCATCCAGACATGAAGAGAATACAAATGGCAGCCCAGGTTACTATACCCAGCAAAACTCTCAATTACCGTAGGTGGAGAAAATAAGATATTCTATGACAAAACCAAATTTACACAGTATCTTTCCATAAATCCAGTCCTTCAAAGGATAATAAATGGAAAATTCCAACACAAGGAGGGAAATTACATCCTAAAAAAACAAGAAAGTAATCTTCTTTCAACAATTGCTATTCCTTAATACCTCTTAACATCAGTGCACTCAATTACTCAATAAAAAAAAAAATAGACTAAGAGACTGGATATTTAAACAGGACCCAGCATTTTGCTGCATACAGCAAACATATCTCAGTTTCAAAGACACTACCTCAGAATAAAAGGCTGGAAAACAACCTTCCAAACAAATGGTCCCAAGAACCAAGCTGGAGTAGCCATTCTAATATCAGATAAAACTGACTTTCAACCTAAAGTCATCAAAAAAAATAAGGAAGGATACTTCATACTCATCAAAGGAAAAATTTACTGATAAGAACTCTCAATTCTGAATATCTATGCTCCAAATACAAGGGTACACACATTCAGAAAAGAAATTTTATTAAAGCTCAAAGCACACTTGCACCTCACACAGTAATACTGGGGGACTTCGACATTACCACTCTCATCAATGGACAGATCAGGGAAACACAAACTAAACAGTGACACAGTGAAACAAACAGAAGTTATAAACCAAATGGATTTAACAAATATCTATAGAACATCTCATCCTAAATCAAAAGAATATACCTTATTTTCAGGACTTCATTGTACCTTCTCCAAAACTGACTATATATATTTGGTCACAGAACAGACCTTAACAGATAAAAGAAGATTGAAATAATCCCATGTCTCCTATCAGATCATTATGGATTAGGGCTGGTTTCCAATACCAACAAAAACAACAGAAAGCCCACATACACGTGGAAGCTGAACAATACTCTATTCAATAACTTAGTCAAGGAAGAAATAAAGAAATTAAAGACTTTTAGAATTTAATGAAAGTGAAGTTACAACATATCAATATTTACAGATGATATGATATACTTAAGTGACCCTAAAAATTCCACCAGAGAACTCCTAAACCTGATAAACAACTTCAGCAAATTGTCTGGATATAAAATTAACTCAAACAAATCGATCCATTCTCATCTCCTTGTACAAAGCTCAAGTCCAAGTGGATCAATGATCTCCACATAAAACTAGATACACTGAAATTAAAAGAAGAGAAAGTGGGGAAAAGCCTTGAACACATGGGCACAGGTAAAATTTTCCTGAACAGAACACCAATGGCTTATGCACTAAGATCAAGAATCTACAAATGGGACCTCATAAAATTACAAAGCTTCTGAAAGGCAAAGGACAACATCAGTAGGACAAAATGGCAACCAACAGATTGGGAAAAGACCTTTACCAATCCCACACCCAATAGAGGGCTAATATCCAATATATAAAAAGAACTCAAGAAGTTAGACTCCAGAGAACCAAATAGCCCTTTTTAAAAATGGGGAACAGAGCTAAACAGAGAATTCTCAACTGAGGAATACCGAATGGCTGAGAAGCACCTAAAGAAATGTTCAACATCCTTAGTCATCAGGGAAATGCAAATCAAAACAACCCTGAGATTCCACCTCACACCAGTCAGAATGGCTAAGATAGAAAACTCAGGTGACAGCAGATGCTGGAGAGGTTGTAGAGAAAGAGGAACACTCCTTCATTGCTGGTGGGATTGCAAGCTGGTACAACCACTCTGGAAATCAGTTTGGTGGTTCCTCAGAAAATTGGACATACTATTACCTGAGGACCCAGCTATACCACTCCTGGGCATATACCCAGAAGATGCTCCAACATGTAATAAGGACACATGCTCCACTATGCTCATAGCAGCCATATTTATAATAGCCAGAAATTGCAAACAACCCAGATATCCCTCAACAGAGGAATGGATAGAGAAAATGTGGTACATTTACACAATGGAGTACTACTCAGATATTAAAACAATGACTTCATGAAATACACAAGCAAATGGATGGAACTTGAAAATATTATCCTGAGTGTGGTAACTCAGACACAAAAAACACACAAGATACGTACTCACTGATAAATGGATGTTAGCCCAAATGTTTGGAATATCCAAGATTCAATTCACAGACCATATGAAACCTAAGAATAAGGAAGACCAAAATGTGAATGCTTCAGTGCTTCTTAGAAGGGTGAACAAATTACTCACAGGAGGAAATATGAGAACAAAGTGTGGAGCAGAGACTCCATCCATCCAGAGCCTGCACCACCTGGGGATCTACCTCATATACAGCCAACAAACCAGGATGCTATTGTGGAAGTGCTTGCTAATGGAAGCTTGATATGGCTGTCTCCTGAGAGGATCTGCCAGAGCCTGACAAATACTGAGGAGGATTCTCACAGCCAAACATTGGACTGAGCTCCTGGGTCCCTGATGGAGGAGTTGTAGAAGGGACTGAAGGAGCTGAGGGGTTTGCATCCCCATAGTTTGAGCAACTGTGTCAAACAGCTAGATCCCATGCAGCTCCCAGGGACTGGACCACTAACCAAAGAATACACATAGAGGGACCCATGGTGCTGGCCACATATGTGGCAGAGGATGGCCTTGTTGGACATCAGTGGGAGGAGAGATCTTTGGGCCTGAGGATATTTGGTGTCCTAGTGTAGGGGAATGCCAGGCTGGAAGACTGGAGTGGGGATGGGGGAATGGGATAGGGGTTTTCTGAAGGGGAGACCTGGAAAGGGCAAAATATTTGAAATGTAAATAAAGAAAACATCCTGGGTAGGGGGCAGAGAACAAGGCTGGAATTGAAAGTATTCCATGAAATAAAATACTAAATACAAACATTAAAAAAAAAAAAGGAGAAGAGAAAGGCTGGAAAAGTGGTGATGAAATCAGGGTAAAGATGGGAGAGGAAAGGGAGAATGGAGGGAAGAGCACATAAGAGAGAACAGGGAAATTCAGGGGAGAAAATAGAAAAGAAGAGGGTAGCCGGGCGGTGGTGGCGCATGCCTTTAATCCCAGCACTTGGGAGGCAGAGGCAGGCGGATTTCTGAGTTCGAGGCCAGCCTGGTCTACAGAGTGAGTTCCAGGACAGCCAGAGCTACACAGAGAAACCCTGTCTCACAAAACCAAAACAAAAAACAAAAACAAAAAAAAAAGAAAAAAGAAAGAAAGAAAGAAAGAAAAAAAAGAAAAGAAAAGAAAAGAAAAGAAGAGGGTATGAGGCAGGGAGGGAGAACAAGGAAAAGGAAGGAAAAAGGAGACAAAGGAAAGGAATAGCTGGGAAGATGATGGTGAGGGAAGAAGAAAAGGGAAGGGAAGGAGAGAGGCAGAGCAGGAAAGGTAAGGATGAAGGGAATAGGGAAAGGCAGAGTAAAAACAGCAAGAAATTGGTAGAGAAGAGAAGGACGGAGGGAATGGAGAGAAGTTGAAGGGTAAATGAGGAAAAGGAGCAGGTAAGAGGAAAGGAAAGAAGGAGGGAAACAGAAGGTGGCAGAAGGAAGGTGGGGAATTGGAAAAGGTGAGAAGAGGGAAAGGGATGAAGTGGGAGAAAGGGAAACAGAAAGAAGGAAGAAAAGGAGGGAGTGGGGAAGGGAAGGAGAATATGGAAAAGGAGGAAGAGAAACAAAAAGAGGTATAAGGAAAGAACAGATATAGGATGGAGATAGAAGGAAAACAAGAAAAGGAAGAGAGAACACTGAATGGAAACGGGAAGAAAAAGAGGGAAATTTGGGAGGTAGGAGAAGTCAATGAGGAGAGGTGAAACAAAAAGAGATGGAGGGCTGAAGGACAGAAAAACAGAGAATAGGGTATAGAGTGGAGAATAGGGGAAAGGTAGAGGTGGAGGGAAGCAAGGGGGGATGTTTATGGTAGAAAAAAAGGATAACCTGAAAGAGAAATGAGGTTGATGAGGGAGAGGGAGGAGTAGAAAGGGAATCCAGTGACGGAGGAAGAGAAGAGGAGAGGAGGAGGGAAAGGAAGGAGAAGAGGGAAAGGAGTGGCAATAGGGAAAGCGAAGTGGGAGAAGGAAAGGGAAACAGGAAGGAAAAGAGATGAGAGGGAGAAGAGAGGAAAAACTGAAGAAGGGGAAAATGTGGGAGCGAGAAAGGGAGATGGGGAATATGGTGGGAGGGTAGAGAGAAGGGAGGGTGGAGAGATGTGTGGGAAAACAGAAGGGGATGAAGAGTGAAAGAGAGGAGGTGGGAGGAAGGATGGGAGAGAGGAGGGAAGAGAACAGGGAGCAGGAAGGGGGATAAGGCAAATGAGAAAAAGAAATGAGGAGGAGAGAAGAGGGGAGGAAGGGAGGGCTAAAAGGAGGAAGAAATGAAGAGATAAGCAGAGGAGTGTAGGAAGTGAAGCTGCTATGATAATGGAGGAAGGAAAGAATGGAAATGAAATGTGTTAAGGGAGGGCAGAGGGACTACAAAAGGGAAGGAGCAAAGGAGAAGCAATAGAGAAAGGAAGAAGACTTAAAGACAGTGAGGATGTTTTTGGTTTTTTGTTTGTTTTTTTCGAGACAGGGTTTCTCTGTATAGCCCTGGCTGTCCTGGACTCACTCTGTAGACCAGGCTGGCCTCGAAATCAGAAATTCGACTGCCTCTGCCTCCCCAAATGCTGGGATTAAAGGCGTGTGCCACCAAAAAAAAAAAAAAAGATAGTGAGGATGGACACATGCAGAAGAGACTGGAGGGAAAGGAAGGGAAATAGAGAATAAAAGGAGGTAGAATCTCGATGGGGATGAGAGAAGGGAGGAAGGAGAGGATATGGAAAAGAGTAAGGAAAAGAGTGATTGGAGGGAGGATGGGAAGGTTAGGAGGAGGAAAAAGAGGTAAAAAGGGAGGAGTAAGAGGGAAGAGAGGAGGAGAAAATAAGGAAGGGATGGAGAAGGGAAAGGGTGAGAAAAGTAGAAACAATAGGGAAGGAGATGAGGAGAGGGAATGGGGTAAGAGAGAAGGGAGACTATAGAAGAGAGACTAGAAGGAAAGGAAGGTAAATAAGAGTAAGAGAAGGTGGAGCCTGGAAGGGACGACGGAAGAGAAGAGAGAGAGTGAAGTGATAGGATGGAAAGTGGGACGGTTAGGAGAAGAAGGGGAAAAGGAGGAGGGGTAAGAAGGAGGAGAGGGAGAAGAACATAGAGAAGAAAAGGAGGACAGAAGGGATGGAGTAGGAAGAATATACAGGAAACTGAAGGATAATTGCATCGGTGCATAGTGGGAGGAATAGGCAAGAAAATGAGGGGTGGGAGGAGAAAGATGACTTAGTAGAGATTAGAGAAGCTGGAGAGGACAGGAATAGTGAATGGCCAGTAGTGGAGGATCTGGTAAGAGGAGGAGTTTGTTAGAGGGAAAAGTTAGGGAGTTGGAAAAGAAGTCATAGGCAGGATGTTGGATAGAGAAGGAAGGAGAGAGGACGGAAGGGAAGGAGAAGATAGGATAAGGCAAGAAGATGGAGGACGAGTCAAGGGTAAGTGAGATGATTAGGATAGAGAGGGCATCTTCTCTACACAAGAAATAGTGGCAGCGCCCCTATCGGTGAGGAGGACCTCCTCTTAGCTGAGCACAAAGCTTAGCTTGGGCTCAGGGGTTAGGGTAGGGTAGGGAGACAAGGAGGATTCCCTTTCTAACACCCAGAGGCAGCACCAATAAATGGTACAGGGAGCTTCTGTGAGAAGGCTTGAGAGATATGAACAAAGACTGGTGACACCATCCGCCATCTCCTGGACCCCAGGGTGGGAGAGGAGCACTTTCCTTGAGACCTTAGTCCGAGAAAAAAGATGCTCCTTTTAAAGGAGGTTTCGCTCACCAGTACCACACTCACACCCACTCTCATTTACCTCCTCACCTTGACTCTCGTGCTTTGTTTCTTGCGCTTTGTTTCTTGCTTCTGCTAGGGTAGAAACCAGCCTTGAAGAGCGCGTTGTGGCGTCGCCTCACTCCCACCGGATACTGAAGCCTTAACTAGGAAATGACCACCCACCCACGCAAAGAACGTCCTTGAGAGAGGCCCACGGGGAGGTCCACACCTCTGGTGCGTCCTCTGGCGCCTCCCCTGGCACGGGGTGCGTTTTACTCTCAGCCTAGCCGAGATCTTCTTTGGGTACATTGTAGCATTTTGGGCCAAGCTCTGAGCCATTCCAGGTTCCTGAAAGGTTTTTCCTCTCTGAGAGCTTTCTTATAAATGTCTGCTTGCCGGAGCCTCTTCATCCATAAGAACACTTGAAGGAAAATATACAATAATGGCACAGTGTTCTCAGGCCACAATTATCTTGGTTCGTATCATGGCTGCTGTCTCTTAAGAGATTTCAGGACGCTGTACTCAGTCCCCAATGAAGGAGCTAGAGAAAGTACTCAAGGAGCTGAAGGGTTTGTAGCCCCTTAGGAGTAACAACAATATGAACCAACTAGTACCCTCAGAGCTCCCAGGGACTAAACCACCAACCAAAGAGTACACATGGTGGGACTCATGGCTCTAGCTGAACATGTAGTAGAGGTTGGCCAAGTCGGGGAGGAGAGGCCCTTGGTCCTGGGAAGGTTCTATGCACCAGAATAGGGGAATGCCAGGGCCAGGAAGCAGGAGATGGTGGGGTGGTGAGCAGGGGGAGGAGGAAGGGAACAGGGTTTTTTCGTTTTTGTTTTATTTTTATTTTATTTTATTTTTTATTTTTGGAGGGGAAACCGGGAACGGAGATATCATATGACATGTAAAGAAAATATCTAATAAAAAATAAAAATAAAAATAAAATAAAATAGTGCTGTGATTAAAAAAAGAGATTTCATGACGAATGCCACATTCACACAAACTTGTTAAGTGTGCCTTCAAATATTAGAAAAAGAAGTCATGTTTCTTCAAAGTTATGGGTGTGCCCAAGTAAACAGACAAGGCAGAGAGCAGAGAATAGGAGGTGGCTTTCAGAGAAAATACATACTGCTAGTGTATTCCATATGTTTTTTTTTTATCATGTAGACTAAGTTTTTATGCTACTGCTGAAAGATTATACATAAATATATAAAGACGCTGTGTGTGTGTGTGTGTATATGCATGTGCACGTGCATGTATGCTTGTTCATGTGTGCTCCTGCGTGTGTGTGTGTGTGTGTGTGTGTGTGTGTGTG
>JADRCC010152572.1:0-19777 GCA_019843855.1 Hylomyscus alleni
ACTTGCTGGCATCCACAATAGTGTCTGGGTTTGATGATTGAATATAGGAAGGATCCCCAGGTGGGACAGTCTCTGGATTGTCCTTCCTTCAGTCTCTGCTCCAGACTTTGTCTCTTCTATTCCCCCTTCTAAGAAGGATCGAAGTATCTACACTTTGGTTTTCCTTCTTCTTGAGTTTTTATGTGGTTTGTGGCTTGTATTTTGGGTATTCTGGGCTAATATCCACTTATCAGTGAGTGCATATCATGTGTGTTCTTTTGTGATTGGGTTACCTCATTCAGGATGATATTCTCGAGATCCATCCATTTCTCTAAGAATTTCATGAATTCATTGTTTTTAATAGCTGAGTAGTACTCCATTGTGTAAATGTACCACATTTTCTGTATCCATTCCTCTGTTGAGGGACATCTGAGTTCTTTCTAGCTTCTGGCCACTATAAATAAGGCGGCTATGATCTTTGACAAAGGGGATAAAACCATCCAGTGGAAAAAAGACAGCATTTTCAACAAAAGGTGCTGGTTCAACTGGCAGTTAGCATGTAGAATAATCCAAATCAATCCATTCTTATCACCTTGTACAAAGATCAAGTCCCAAGTGGATCAAGGACCTCCACATCAAACCAGATACACTGAAACTAATAGAAAAGAAAGTATGGAAGAGCCTTGAGCACATGAGCACAGTGGAATTTTCCTAAACAGAACACCAATAGCTTATGTTCTAAGACCAAGAATTGACAAATGGGACCTCATAAAATTGCAAAGCTTCTGTAAGGCAAAAGATGCTGTCAATAGGACAAAACAGCAACCAAAAGATCGGGAAAAGATCTTTACCAACCTTACATCTGATAGAGAGCTAATATCCAATATATACAAAGAACTCAAGAAGTTAGACTCCAGAGAACCAAATAACCCTATTAAAAATGGGGTACAGAGCTAAACAAAGAATTCTCAACTGAGGCATATCAAATGACAGAGGAGAATCTAAGAAATGTTCAACATCCTTAGTCCTCAGGGAAATGCAAATCAAAATGACCCTGAGATTCTACCTCACACAAGTCAGAATGGCTAAGATCAAAAGCTCAGGTGACAACACATCTTGGAGAGGATGTGGAGAAAGAGGAACACTCCTTCATTGCTGGTGGGATTGCAAGCTGGTACAACCACTCTGGAAATCAGTTTGGTGGTTCCTCAGAAAATTGGGCATAGTAGTAACTGAGGACCCAGCTATGCCACTCCTGGATATATACCCAGAAGATGCTCCAATATGTAATAAAGGCGTAATACCTGCTAATACTATAAGGCCTGTAAGCAAATTGCTCAGGTAGAATAGCACATTTAGAATGAAGTAGTCATAATTTCCTCTAGATGATTTCTTTATGAAAACCATTTCATCAATCTCATAAGTCAGGGTTCTGAAAACGTTCCTTTTTATTTTTCTATAAAAAGTCAGCTACTAAATGTTTTCTACCTTTCTTGAAAGAAAAAAAAAACTCATTTAAGTGAATGAATGTGGCCATGTTGGATTAAATTTGTTTTTCATGGGCACAGAAACTATATCACTTTTACATTGCTCAAATGTCATGATTCTATTATTTTTTATTTTAATAATGTTCAAAGATCAAAAGCAATCATGTTATGAACCACTGAGAAACAAAGACTGGGCCATATTAACTGGGGTCATGGTCTGCCAACCCCTGAATAAATTGAGGAAACGGTACCAATATCTGGAAGAATGTATGGTTATCTGCCAATCCAGAAAATACTCGTTGACTATTAATTTGACCAGAAATATCTGATGCTAACTCCTTGCATACAACGCCAAGGGCCTTATTGATCACCCAAATATTAGTGTGTTCCTCATTCCAGGAAGTGAAATAATAAACTTTTCTCAGGAAAGATGACTTTGTTTTAAACCTTACGGACTCTACTCACTGGCTAAAAGTTTTATACATGTGGCTTCTTTGATGAGACTCAAATTATAGTTGAAATATAGCTGGAAACTCAGAGATCTCAGTTGTACTTGGTTATCTTGCATCTTGTCACTATGCAAAGTGGGTACTAATCAATAATGAGAATAATTGCTTAGTTTTCCAGAAAATGAGGCTTGAAGCAACAGAAAAACATCCTGGGGAATATGTTATAAAATATCAGAGGCAATTTCAAGTTTGTCTCTGAAAGTCTAAGGTGGTATTATGAAATGGAGGCAAAGTAAGGAAATTGCTACTATCATTATATCTATGCCTATGCCTATGCCTATGCCTAGGTCTAGGTCTAGGTCTAGGTCTAGGTCTAGGTCTAGGTCTAGGTCTAGGTCTATATCTATCTCTGATTTGGGAATTTTAAAACCTAGAACTTCAAAACTCTATCCTCAAATAGGATATATAATGAACTATTTTAAACCATTTGTATAACATTTCTTTTAAAATTTATCTTTGACATCCTAAGAATCAAGGATTCTAATCCATTTAGAGCAAATCATTTCTCATGGAATGAGAACATTTATGCCCCTGAGTTACTAGCTATATCTGAGAAACTTAGAGTTACCTTATTTGTGCACAAATCATTTTATGAATGAAAATTCTTATGTAATTATTTATTTTAATTTCCTTTTCTTGTGCTCAGTAATAATCTTTTGAGATGCAGACTTATCATTATGAAATATCTTGTATATTGAGATATGAAAATATAGGCTCAATATAAGTTAGATCATTAAGAAGTACTCATACCAGTTCTACAAATGCAAATCCATGGAGCACACCATTTGGTTGAGTCTCATCACTGACATGTGATAACTTTAATTTATAACCAGAAAATATTGTCTGGCTCATCCTCCACCAGGAAGTTAAGATACTAGAGACAAAAAGGTAAACCAGTCCTAGAAAACATGACATTAGACAATGAAATATGGCAAGTGATTCATGAGTAAGGGTATGATAGTCTAAAAACTTATGTTATTTAGTCAATGGTATAGAATATATTATGGGATAGATCAGCATCCACTTTGCTCAGTCACGGAGTTTCCTATCAATCAAAACATAGACTCTCACTACCCATTAAAATGTATAGAATAAAGCAAGTTAGCCTTTTTATTCCAAAAAAAATATTGTCACTATGATTACCAAAACACAAAGGAGCTATTTATATTTCCATTATTTTCACTGTAAAAGGATTGGATTAGCCCAGAGAATGCAAAGTGGCCTATCAATCCCCAATCAATTCTCTTTGGCCTTTTTACTACCTTTTGCAAGCTACTTGTTAATAATTAGTGTTACCTTTAGATTTATACTTGAAAGTTAATCTAAATTTCTTATATGAGGAATATTCAATCAAAAACAAAGGTTAAAATTTTATTTGACAATGATAATTTCTGGGAATTGTGGACAATCAAAGGTAAATATTCTTGAGAATATTTTGTGTATAAAGTAAATTGGGAGTTTTAATATAGCAAGAGCATAAATGTAGTGTCACAAAGAAAGCTTGAGATTAAGAAATGCATGTAGTATTGTTTGTGTGTTTTAGATTGCACCTCTTTAGTTTTACAGAGGACTTGACCTAGGAAAGACACTAAATTTCAAAGTGAGTCACCTTTCCATTTCAATACATAGAAATGAGTAAAATGATATCACACATTTTGCATAGGTATGTATATGAACAGATATTCAAAGATGATAGATACATTTAGACTATATTATATAGATACTATATATTATATGTAAAATACATTACATATTGTGTAAAATTGATCAGGCTTTCAATACATTTCTCTGAATGGACACACTTCAATATTAAAATAAGAAAGAGAGTCAGCTGCTTATTTAGCGAGACTTGTAATCATGATATAAAAATTTGACAACTTGAAAAAGGAAAATTGCATATTAAGTTCATGCAATAATTCTTTAAAAAAAACCAGTGAACCTCTGGGAGGGAGCATTGTAAGCCTAGATGTGAAAATTCGATTTTAGATCATCTAACAATAATCTCAGTACTAGGCATGAGAAGAAGCATTCCTTTAAGTTGAAGGGCAGTGCTGTCTATGAGATTTTCAAAACTTTATAAGCTATTGCTATTGACCTTGATTGTTTCCAAGAGGTAGGAAATTAGTCCTTATTCCTCAGAGGGGGAACATGTATTTTGGGCACAGAGCCCAAATGCCCACAAGCTAGATTTGAATTGAAAGCCTCCTCCCAAAAGTCTAGCTTTCTATATATATATCAGAAGGTTTCATGAAGGTTTCCAATGGAGGGAAGATTCCAACAGTCTTATTCACAATGCTTATAAACCTCAATGATCGACAGATAGGTCTTAAGGGTGCAGTAGTGACATGAATATTTTGTTGGTAACCAAAGGGTCTTTTATTTGACATAAGAACCACACACACACAAAAGTGAAATCATATCAAGTACTGGAAACCTATAAACTATTCAGGGCTGGGGATATCATAAACTCACAGAATCCACTAATATATCCTAAATATTACTCTGCATAGACACAGATAAAAGTGAAGCCCCCCTCCAAGGAAATTTTATTATGCAAAACATGGAGGCAATTACAGAAAATCACAAGCAATCAAAATGCAGAGATGTTGAGCTCAGTCTCACCTGATAAATCTAAACCAAACTTCTGCAGCTAAGGTACGGGAACCATTGCATAAGGAGCAGAAAGGTCATAAGAACCGGAGCATCACGTATTGTGTTATAAGATTCTGTCTCCTACTAGTGTACAGCTACACATGTAAAGGTTCACTAACATGACTACCTGAAACAGAGCTGAACAGGATAAAAAATAGACATGCTAAGCCCACAAGGCCTCACCCATACACAAAGAATTACAGGCAACTACACAATGTTGAAGGCTGGGAGAAATAATCTTCTCCAAGGAAGAGTGCACCAATTGGCTATCTACTACCAAATGCCTAACCTTAAAAACCTATACATAAAAGTAAGATAACCCAGACTGAGCAGGCTGTACGTATGTATGTATATGTGTATATGTGTATACGTGTATAAATATATATATATACATTTATATAATGTACTCATGTATATAATATATATGTATATATGTATTTATGCATACCTATGCACTATGTATTTATGCATACATATATGCATGAATATATGTATATGTACATATCCATATATTTGTGCAATAAAAATGAAAAAAGAAGACATGAACTTGAAAGAGAAATCAGGGTTGTATGGGAGGGAAGGAGGAAAAAGTAGGAGCAAATGGTGAAAATATAATCTCACAATATAAAATGAAAGCAGAAATAATTAACCACTCCTATTAATTCCTAAATGCATATAAATGTGAACAAGTTGATTTCATCAACTTATCTAATAGTAAAAATATTAATCAATATAATTGACTTAATTATCCAAATAACAAAACTATAAGCATATGATATTTGAAGAGATTCAGAAATAACTTTCAAAACAGTAATGTTTTAAACCACTTTAATAAAATACTAGGGGCTTGACAAGGATATTTAATAAAAATATCCAGCAAAGAAACATGTTATTGTTATTATGTCTTTTCCCCATGAAAATCAGTATGAAGACATCTGCTTCTTAGCACTTTTACTTAAAAATTTAATGGAGGACAACCCACTGAAGCTGGTAGAGCCTTCAAAGTCATAAAACATATAGTCACGTGTTTACCATTTATTCATTGAGTTCTCCTGGCACAGGATCTTCATCAGAAACAGAAAGAGAGAGGTAGACAGAGGGAGGGAGAGAAGGAAGGATGATAGGAGGGAGTGAGGGAGAGAGTGAGGGAGAGAGAGAGAGAGAGAGAGAGAGAGAGAGAGAGAGAGAGAGAGAGAGAGAGAGAAGAGACACTCAATTGAACAATTCATTTAGAACAGTGGAAGAATACCCTCTGAAATGGAAGAATTTGCCATGGCCAGCTGTCAGTCAATTGAAGGCAAAGTCAAGAGTCTCACAGATGAGTTGGAAACACTATAATTCATAAATCCAAACAAGAGAGAGGCTCCCCCCCTCAAATTACAAACTTTTGTTTGTTTGTTTGTTTCAAGACAGGGTTTTTCTGTGTAGCCCTGGCTGTTCTGGTACTCACTCTGTAGACCAGGCTGGCCTCGAACTCAGAAATCCACCTGCCTCTGCCTCCCAAGTGCTGGGATTAAAGGCGTGCGCCACCACCGCCCGGCCCTACAAACTTAACCAATGTTAAGCTCAAGAAGCTTGAACTAAGAGATAAAAAAATCTCAAAGGGCTTGGAAATACTGGCAGAAAAATGCCTAACTTTGATGATTGAAATTTTAAGTGGCAACAAAGGAAAAGATGCTAGCACAGAAGAGTCCCTGAAGGAGTTAAACAATTTCAAGAGCCTAGACCCTTTAAGAGTAAGCTGACTAGTTAGAATTACCATGGAAAAAATGTGTTTCAAGCTCCGCAGGGATAACAAAGAGGTCCCTGACTCTGACTCTGGTTCTGAAGTTGAGAAATATTACCTGGAAATGAGGATGAGGAGTATGATGAGGAAGAAGAAGAGGATGAGGAGAAAGATAGAGAGGAAGATGATGGGAGTGGAGAGGAGGATGAAGGTTACAAGAATGTGGACGTGGATGATGAGGAAGATGAAGAATATGCAAGTGAAGGAGTCAGAAGATGAAGATGAAGAGGATGGCTAAGGAGCGTTAACCAAGTTTGTGAAATTCCCATTGTGATTTGATTGTTTCTAACTCTATGTGTCCCCATTTCCTGCCCTCTGACATTTAGTTTTCTTCTGAATGTATGGAAAGGAAGATTACTGGAGATTGTGAGGATGAGGAAGGGGAGGAGGGAGAGGAATAAAGTACTGTTTTTACTGCCACTCTCTATTTCCTTTCCTTTTTCTTGGCACCTGGAATGTCTTTGTCAATGAAATAGCTTAGTACTTACCAAGCAAGCATTTGTTCTTATTTTAGGCTTGTGTCTCACCCAGAGTTTGACAGGAGGTTATGACTGGCTCCCATTAGTTTATTCACAGCTCCAGAAGCATTGAACCCCACCCATCTCCAATAACTACTTCTGATCCCTATGGTCTCAGCTAGAGTCATTCATTACGCTGGTTTGTAAATAGTAACCGGCATGTTTACTTTGGCACTGCTTTGGGGATATTCCCCACCTCTCATCCCCCTTCCCCCTCTAAACACATAATAGTTGGCTTTGATTTTGCAAAGAAACCTTTTGTCTTTGGAGCTGTGAGCCTGAAACAAAAATGGCAGGCTTAGGAGATACAAGTGAAATGGATTTGGTAGTCATAATAGGAAAAAAAACAAGCATCTTCAAAAAATAGCCTGTCCTATCTTGTTCTGAAAAATATTAGAGCAATTTGTTCAGCAGATGTGACAGGAGGACTCATCTCTGGTACTCCAGCTTGGAACACTTTTACAAATTCAAGTGCTGGAGGCTCACTGCATGTCTGCTGGGTTTCTTTTTGTTCATTTTCCCCGCTTCTTCTGAACGCTGGAGCATGGAAAAGGAACGCAAACTTGTATTTTCTTACCTAGTGGGACTCTGATGTGACTTCTGTTCCTCCTAGTGAAAGCTGTCTGCTTTCAACATTCGCCTTCTGGACTTTAGAAGTGACATGCTGTTTCCTAACCTGTGTTTCAACTGCACAAAAGGACATATGCAACATATTTTTTTCTCTCACCTTGGGGAAATACCAAATTTTAAGTTTTAAGTCTGGTTATCATGGATAAATGTCAAGAAATCTTTTTATTAAAATGTTTAATGAAGATTCTAGATAATACAGTAGAACAGGGAAACAAATCAGGTATAAAATGGAAAAGATTAGACAACATTTTCACCAATTTCAAATGTCATATTTATATACACAGAGAAATCCTAGAATTAATACAAGCTATTATGATTTAAAGGAATTTCCCCAAGATCCCAGGAAATAAAATCAATGTACTAGAATCAATAACAAAAATAAATCAATAGGAAAAGAGCCCTAAGATTATATCTATAGTACTAAAAGGTTGAAAAGAACCTAGAAATAGTTCTAGCCAGAGCTAGGCAAACATTTATAGAATAAGCAAACATTATTGAAGAGCATAAAAGATTTGCATGTAAGGAGACATACAATATGTTGATGAACTAAAAGACACAGTATCAAGAAAGTATGACTTGTACTCAATTTAATCTGATGCAATATAAAAGATATAAAATGCAAACTAAAAGCACACGTAGTGCAAGGACCTTGCTGTAAAGATTTTTTATAAAAAATAAAATGAAACAGAATGTCAGAAGATGAACAAATTCTGCAAAGAGATAACAGATCTATGAGAAAGCGCTTGACTTTACAATCATTTGGTGGAATATAAATTAAATACTCAAGACCTACAGATGTACAGAGTGACAAAATTTTACCAAATTTTAGTAACGAGAATTAGGAATTTCATATTGCTCTCTAAAAAGCAATTTATTTAGCAATGTCTTGCAAATTTGGGGAAATTGTGCTGTCCAACCCATAAGTACCTCTTCTTTAAAAATGTCTATCTAGCATACACAACAAATTCCCAGAAGTCTGTTTACTCAATCAATGTTTGAGGGATTAAATTTTGGAAGTGGTCTAAATGTTCATCAATAATGGAAGACTAGTACTTTTGCACAACATACCATAAGAAACCAACTATGGAACAGAATCTCACATATCAAGATTCTATGACAAAAATCATAATAGACAAAATGAAGATGGATTTGCATTTAATGAAAAACTTTATGCATGTTGTAATATATATACATATTTATATAGTATATGTGCTATAATATTGATAATGTTATATTATTCTCTGAGATTGGCTATGTCTAGAGAAAGTTGAGAGCAGTGTGAAGGGGAACATAAAAGATTTCCATTTTATCTGGAATGTTTTATTTCTGTAAGTAAATCTAAAAGATCTATAACATGGTAAATTTTGAAAGAGTGGAGTAAAAATGGTGACAAGTATTTGAAAATTTGTTTTATGGAATCTCCATATATTTGAGTTATCTCTTCATTAAAATAAAAATGATTCATCCTAGTATTTGAATAATGTCATTTGCTTCCTTCAGATTGGCCTGTAGATTGCTGGATGTTGACTTTTCAGGTGTTGTTTAGCACTTCTGAAGAACTTAGTCTTAGACTGTTGAAGTTTTACTCTTAGTTCTATGTACTTTTCCTTGTGACTATTTGTTAGGCCAATTGTTAAGAAGAGTTCTAATCTACCCTTAGGCTAAATCTCAAGAGAAGGAACAAATTGCCCTTTCTTGGAACCAGATTATATTAGATCAATTTGATCCAGGAAACAGAAGAAATCTTAACTCTTCCAGCTTTTTTTCTTGGCAGGGGGCAGGGGGCCATCATGGTTGTTGTTTCCAGTCACTGAGTCAACTGTTGTCCAAAATGCCTTGGGATAAACTATTTACTGTGATGGTTAGTGTTAACTGACAACTTTGACAGAATTTACTCACTCAGGAGATGGGTTCCTGGCATTGCCTGTGAGAGATTATCTTGAATGAATGAATGGAGATGCTAAGTCATGACCAATGTGGGCAGTACCATTCTCAGACTAGGATCCTTGACTATATGTATGGAAATGAGAGCTGAATGACAGCACACATTCAAGGAGCTTTGCCTTCTGATTGTTAATGTGACCAGTTGCACTGAACTATACATTATACACCAAAACCAGGCAAAAGTGTCCTAATGCTGATGATCAAAATCTGTTAACCAGAACAAGCTTCAGATGAGAATTAAGGACAATATCCTTCTACTCAGCCAGACAATATTGGCTATGCCACGATTTGTAGTAGAAACGGTTGTTCTCTTTCATCCTCTCATTAAGTTCACTATTTTTCTGGAAGCAGAGTATATACTATGCAAAAATATACTAATGAAAACAAAACAGATGAGACCATCGATCAATATGATTGTATCAATATAATTGTATAATATGTCATCCAGTGGAGGATGCACTTAGAGATAATCATGATATGCGCACTATGTTAGAAATCAAAGGAGAAGATCAAGCTATGCCTGCCCATATGAGCAGTTACACTATCTGGGTCGGCAACTGTCAAATTCTGAGACAAGATAGTATGACATTTCTGAAAACATAGAAGAAGGGAAAGGGCTAATGGCATGCTTGCTAACACATTAGGAGCAAGCAGCAACCCTTTTGTTTAACTATGAATTAGTGAAGGATAATTTTGTCTTGCAGTGATTGAAGCTGAAAAAGTTTTTTTTTCCATATCCTCTATCAGGTTATAAAAATCATAAATTGCATGCATTACAGAATAAAAATTAACTCAGCTTAGGTACCCATTTTTTTGTTGATTTGTAAACAATTTGTATTTATTTATACCTCTGTGTTTGTTTGGTTGGTTGGTTTTAGTTTTTTCGAGATGGGGTTTCTCTGTATAGCTCTGGCTGTCCTGGAACTCACTCTGTAGACCAGGCTAGCCCCGAACTCAGAAATCCACCTGCTTCTGCCTCCCAAGTGCTGGGGATTAAAGGCTGTGCCATCACCGCCCAGCTTCATTTATACTTCTTATTGGGCTACAACAATTAAATTGAATGAAAAAAGTATTTGTCATTATATATGTCACTAGTGAGAAAACATTCATGGGCATCTCAAAATATAACTTTGGATGTACAGAATGCATTTCTGAAGAGAGCATAACCTTTTTTGTTTTTTGTTTGTTTGTTTGTTTTTCTTACAAGCTGTCTGTAAGAGACATCATCATTCCTTTTATACCTGTAGAAATCATAAACCTCAGAGGTAAAATTGCTTGCCAAAAAAAGTGACATAGCTGTGTCAACGCCTGGACTAGGCACCAAAGCTCTTGCTTCCTTAGACAATATATTACTCAGAAGAATGCCTTCATTGCAGAAAAGAAGACGGCTTCAGGAAAAGCAACAAATCTGCATATACCATCCGAGATGCTAGACTTCTGCAATCTGTTTGGTTTTGCACAATTTTTCTATGTTACAAGATCTAAGTTAACTATACACCAGAGGAGGCGAGAGAGCAAAAATTGTCATTTGCGAAAGTTGGCATCAATCTGCACTGTGCAACGAATTCTTTCTCAGTGAGTTGAGTTTGCCATAAAGAAGCAAGTTTGACACTGCTGCAATTCCACAGCTCCCGGGGGAAATAATGAAAAATCTGATCAAAGATTACTGCTAGGATAACAGCAGACTCACAAATGAGTGCCACTTCAACAGGGCAGTGGGATCTTCTTTAATAAACAATAAAGATCCTGCTACCTGAAACAGAAAAGCTTTTAATAGAAAAGCACGAAGGCAAATTGATCTAATGATGAAAATTTCACTCACATCTTACTATTGACATTATTTATAAATCCTTAAAATTTAGATACACAGAGGTTAACTTCAGAGATATCTATCTGAATTCAAGCAATATCTAGCTGACTTAACAGATATTCTAAATTAATCTTTCTGTTTCTTTGGTTGGTTGGTTGGATTTTATTTTAAGAAAAAGGGAAACATAGTTAATTTGAAAAATGCCTAATACATTTTGTAAGTAAAACACTAAGTGATTTTCTGATGATCCTAAGTAACCGTCCAATTCAAACCTCCATGACTTGTCACTTTAAATAGACCGGAGGCTTTCAATGACAAGAATTCCTCATGGGCCCATCATTAGGAATCATGAGATAATGGATGTAAAATGATTACCAAGTGCCTGACATATGACAAATTAACAACAAATGGATGCTTCTATATTAATATTTTCATCCATTATAGTGAAAGCCAAGTGTTCAATCTAGCATGTGGTGACTGCTTTCACATACTACTATTTGAAATATGATTTCAGAGTAGGACATTTAAATTCCTAAAATTAAAAGAAAAAAATAAAATTCACTTAATACCCTTAGACATGCACTTGCGGGTATAGAAATTGAATACAGGAACTATAACACTTGGTCTAGTTTTCAATTCTAACTCAAATTTGATTTCCCAGATCTCTTTGTAGAAATGAATAGAGTAACAAGACTATAGTAAGCATCATGTGCTTTTGATGCTACACTATAAAGACCATTGAGAAACAACTTCCAGCATTATTAAAATTGTAAATATAATATAATATTGGGATGTATGGATTTAATACTATCATTTTGACTGTTCATACAGTGACTCCACGAGTCTGTGGCCTGTCTTGACTTGTAATGATACTGACAGCTGAATTTGAATCTTGGATGTTGAGAGGCTATCATACTATACTAGAATTGAGATAATCAGTGAAGAAGTTGGCATAGTAGTGTAGTTACTCAAAAGTATAGAGAAGCTTTGGCTTCATCAAATCTCTACTCTCTGTTGCACTACTTGGGATATTTGCTGCACGTGTGCTGAGTCATTAACAATTAACTTTATTTTTATGTGAAAATGACTCTGAAAAGTAAAGCACCCACTAGTGCTTATGTTGGCAGTGGAAAAAAAAGTGCTAGGTTTTAGCCAGAAAGTGTCTTTGTAAATGACTTTTGTCTTATTTTTATAGAATCATTAATGGTATGAAAAGGGTCTGCTAAATTTGTCAGTTATACTTTCTTGAATTTTATGACGTAAATTGTATGCTAGAGTAATGTTTAAGTATGTGAATAGCCAAGAAGGTCACAGGACCTTCCTCTTGTGAATGGAGAAGGTGGACTCTCATCCCATTATGGTTCTCTTTTAGAAACAATAGCATGCAAGAAGCAATAGGGTGTTGCTCTTAGTGCATAACTTCTTAAATGCAGAGCTGGTTTATGTGCTATCTCTCAGGCCACTCCAGGTAATGAGGGTTAGTAATCTGTTTACAAACAATCAATTCATTATTAAAATTCCTCAAAACAAATAAAATGCATGTTATCTTCAAAAAACTTAAGGTTGTTATTATTTGACATTTTACAAACAGAGATGCCTTTAATCTTAATTAAATGAATATAAATGTATTCTTTACATTATTGTAACATTAGGCACTAGTTGGCACTAGTCAAAATTTTCTATTTTTACCTGATATATATTAATGCATTACTATTGTTAGAGTCATTTTAGATTGCATTTGTAGTAGGCTAAAGCACTGCACCTTTAAAATTGTTGGTTTTTTCCACTCAAAACAGTGTCAATGCATGTTAAAACATTTGTGTTGACTTCTAACAGCTGAGAATTAAAAATATTTAAGTTGGAGATGCTTGTGTGTTACTCTGTATTGAATATAGTGAGCCAAGATATATAAAGGATTTCAAAGGGTAAATACAAAGACAAAGACTATATGGTGTTCAACTACAATACATGGTGGAGAAAATGTTAGGACATAGTACGTTTACATTCCGATATATTGCAACATCATGAAAACCATGAAACACCAATGAGATTATGGTGCTTTGGCTTTATGGTGATGGATGTTTTCTACTGATAGAGAACCAAAGGATAGGAGACCATTCTGGACTCTATGGCATAAGATAATCTTTTATCTGCCACTAGATAGAAATAAGATGATTTATTTCTCCTCTCAACAGCACCATCAAGCTTCCACTAAGTGAAAAATGGCTTAATTTTAATCCAAAGGAGAGCTCTTGTACAGTTTCTCACTCTGGGTTACTCAGTTCCTTTTTAAAACACAATCATTAACTATCTCTTTTTTATTCAAGAAGATAGGCTTAAACAAATACATATCTTGATATGTACTAGTCATATCCATAGGCAAAATCTTCTAAGCAATGTTTTTTTTTAACAGTTTCTTTATTTTTCTTTTTTTATTAGATGTTTTCTTTATTTACAATATCTCCTTTCCCAGGTTCCCCTCCAAGAAAAAAAAATAAAAAACAAAAACTAAAACAAACCCCTGTTTCCTCCCCACTGCCCGTGCTCACCACCCCACCCCCTCCTGCTTACTGGCCCTGGCATTCCCCTACACTGAGGCATAGAACCTTCACGGGGCCAAGGGCCTCTCCTCCCATTGATGACCTACTTGGCCATCCTCTGCTATACACATGCTGCTGGAGCCATTAATCCCACCATGTGTACTCTTTGGTTGGTGGTTGAGTCCCTGGGAGCTCTGAGGGCATTGGTCAGTCCATATTGTTGTTCATCCCAAGAGGCTGCAAACCCTTCAACTCCATTGGTTCTTTCTCTAACTCCTTCATTGGGGACCCTGTGCTCAGTCCAGTCGATGGCTGTGAGCCTCTACATTTGTATTAGTCAGGTACTGTCAGAGCCTCTCAGGAGACAGCTCTATCAGGCTCCTGTCATTCAGCACTTGCTGGCATCCACAATAGTGTCTAGATTTGATGACTGAATATGAGAAGGATACCCAGGTGGAACAGTCTCTGAATTGTCCTTCCTTCAGTCTCTGCTCCATAGTTAGTCTCTACAACTCCTTCCATGGGTATTTTGTTCCGTCTTTCAAGAAGGAACAAAGTATCCACACATTTGTCTTCTTTCTTCTTGAGTTACATATGGTTTGTGGTTTGTACTTTGTGATGAGAAGGTACAGGGACCTAGTAACGTGAAATATCCATAGGAATGTAAGGAAAATATGTCCCCTGTCTTCATTTTTCAGAGGTGGTTTATGGTACTCATGCTTTGAGTATAGTCTTCAGAATCCCTGGCTGCCAAAGGAAGCATAGTTTGAAAACAGTGAACTTAAGTCATGGTTTACTTCACTGTATTTAAAAACTGTAAAATGTTAAAGTATATCCATATTCTTCCATAAACAATAATCAAAGATTCATGAAGTGACACTGGATTTGGTATTTCAATCTTTGATACTTTTTAGTTTATCCTCATTGTTAGATATACCCTTGACGTCAGGCAATGCTATCATCTAGACTACTAATAAAGTGCTGAAGATCCAAAGTAGAGGTGTGATTTGGTGGTACAGTGATTGCCTATATGTAGGTCTCTGGATTCTATTCCTCATACCACATAAAATAACAAGATTCATTTAATTCTACCCTCTTATATTCACTTTGAACCTAACCCTTATCTCATTTATGGAAGTAGAAATATCTCTTCTGCTGTAGAACTTTTTTCGTAGTTTTAAGAGTATACCCAAGAGGGAGCAATATATAAATAAATAATTTTATTTGAGACTTCAGAGAACCAAATAACCCTATTAAAAAATGGGGTACAGAACTAAACAAAGAATTCTCAACTGAGGAATACCAAATGACTGAGAAGCACCTCAAGAAATGTTCAACATCTGTAGTCATCATGGAAATGCAAATGAAAACAACCCTGAGATTCTACTTGACACCAGTCAGAATGGCTAAGATCAAGAACTCAGGTGACAGCAGATGCTGGTGAGGATGTGGAGAAAGAGGAGCACTCCATTGCTGGTGGGATTGCAAGCTGGTACAACCACTCTGGAAATCAGTCTGGCAGTTCCTCAGAAAATTGGACATAGTTCTACCAGAGGACCCAGCTATATCACTCCTGAGCATATATGCAGAAGATGCTCCAACGTGTAATAAGGACATATGCTCCACCATATTCATAGCAGCCTTATTTATAATAGCCAGAAGCTGGAAAGAACCCAGATGTCCTTCAACACAGGAATGGATACAGAAATTGTGGTTCATCTACACAATGGAATACTACTCAGCTATTGAAAATAATAAATTCATGAAATTCTTAGGGAAATGGATGGAACTAGAAAATATCCTGAGTGAAGTAAGTAATTCAATCACACATGGTATATACTCACTGATGAGTGGATATTAGCTCAAAAGTTCCGAATACCCAAGATACAATTCACAGACCACATGAAACTCAGGAATAAGGAAGACCAAAAGTGTGGGTGCTTCAGTCCATCTTAGAAGGAGGAATAAAATACTCATGGGAGCAAATATGCAGACAAAGTATAGAGCAGAGAATGATGGAAAGGCCATCCAGAGACTGTCTCACCTGGGATCTAACCCATATAACAGTCACCAAACCACAAAACTATTGCGGATGCCAAGCAATGCTTGCTGAAAGGAGTCTGATATAGCTGTCTCCTGAGAGACTCTGCCAGTGTCCGACTAATACAGAAGTAGAGGCTCACAACCATCCATTGGACTGAGCATAGAGTCCCAATCAAGGAGCTAGAGAAAGGACCCAAGGATCTGAAGGGGTTTGCAGCCCCAGAGGAGGAATAACAGTATGAACCAACCTGTACCCCCAGAGCTCCCAGAAACTAAACCACCAACTAAAGAGTACACATGGAGGGACTCATGACTCCAGCTGCATATGTAGCAGAAGAAGGTCTTGTCATCAATGAGAGGAGAGGCCCTTGGTCCTGTGAAGGTCCTATGCCTCAGTGTAGAGGAATGCCAGAACAGGGAAGCAGGAATAGGTGGGTTCATGAGCTGGAGGAGGAGAGATGGGATGGCGGTTTTCGGAGAGTAAATGAGGAAAGGGGATAAAATTCGAAATGTAAATAAAGAAAATATCTAATAATAGAAAAAGATAAAAAAGATAAAAAAGAGAGTAGTACAATTCTCACCAGGCTGACTTAGTTACTGTAAAAATTGCTTATAACCAGAAGTAGTCCCTTGTGTTCTGTTTGTACATATCAATTTACTTTTCTGTTTTCTGGCATGCCATGAAGCCACAAAAGGCACTCACCAGAAAACAGGCAGATACTAGTTACTCTCTTCCTTAAGCTACTCCTGGCAGCACTTTGCTAAAGTGATTTACGTAGAAAGACACGGAAGCACAAAGGAGGACTGAAAGGGAAAGTTTCACTATTCTATACTTGTCTAGGGAGCAAGAAGTCATCATTAGCACTTATTCAATATATGTATTTGTCAGGCTTCACCTCCATTCATTAAATAACATATTTAGTTATGGGCAGTCTGGGTTTACGTACTGTATTTTACAGATGAGCATATTTTCCTTTGATTGAAAATGAACTTTTTTTTTTAATACAGTAAGACTTCATGTGGCTTTCCCTCCCTCACCTCCTCTGGGATCCGCTCTATATCCTCTCCCACCCAAATCCACACCCTTCTCACTGAAAATAGACAAATGTCTAAGGATAATAAAAGTAAAATAAAACAAAACAAAAATAAACATACTGGAATAGGGCAAGACAAACAGAAGAAAATTAACCAAAGAAAACTATAAGTAACGCATATAGACACAGATACATATACATATTTGTGCACACAAGAATCTAATAAAAACACACAAAAAAATAAAGGCATAATATATACATAAAGGATCTGTGAGGTTAAAAATGCCCAAACAAAACATGAGACAAAGAACTCCAAAATATGTCATTGAGTTCATTTTATGTTGGCCATCTACTGCTGGGCATGGGGTCTGTCCTTAAGTATGGTTTGTATCTTCAGTGAGACCTACTGCCAAGAATTAACTTTTCATTTTTAAGTGGTTATCATTTTTGAGATAACTTTTGGTTTTGGGATGGGGTTTGTTTCTATTGATCCTACACATGAACATGTTTTGAGTTAGTAATTCTGTTCAATCATTAATTTATTCTAGAAGTGAACATCAAGTAGATTTAGAAAAATACCCAATTAGCATTTGAACTCATTTCCAGTCTATAGACTTTGCTTGAAATATTTTCTCCTCCTCAGGAAAGCAGATTTTTTTTCTTTTTCTTCTTTTTTTATTAGATATTTTCTTTATTTACATGTCATATGACATCACCTTTGTGAAGGTTTTATGCCCTAGTGTAGGGGAAAGCAGGTTTTATTTATTTATTTTTATCCCTGGTGACTCGTCTCTGAACAGAGAGCCCAGGTACCTCAATAAGTAATCCATATCATTAGACAATAAGAAACCAAATATAGCCAGGCAGTGGTGGCACATGCCTTTAATCCCAGCACTTGGGAGACAGAGGCAGGAGGATTTCTGAGTTCAAGGCCAGCCTGGTCTACAGAGTGAGTTCCAGGACGGCGAGGGCTACTGTCTTGAAAACAAAACAAACAAACAAACAAAAACCAAAAACCAACCAAACAAAAAAAAAAAACAAAAAGAAAAAAGAAAGAAAAAAAAGAAACCAAATATAATAACTCTAACTTGCACTGTGACACTAATATGAGGTGCAATGTGCATATACCTTGTCATCTGGAAGGGATATAGGAGTCTACAAACACAGTATTCAATCTAAGCTGTATACCGTGCAATATATCAAGCACACCTTCTGTAATCCCTGCTGATACTCTAAACCCCACACTAGACTCCTATTTTGTTTTGTTTTATGCTCTGTCTACTTTTCATTACCACCCAAGTAGTTTCATATGCTGGTATGTAAAAGGATCCTTTCAATTCTAGTCAAAGTGTTTTCATTTCTGGCCACTCCCTGAGTCCCTTCTCTGTTTGGAATATTTGTTCTTCAGTCACTTTCAGACAGTTCTCATGTTCCTCATTAATCTTTACTTAGCCAAGTTGAATAGAATTCATCTTTTTAATCTTATAAATTAGTTTCTCTGAACGCTTAGCATAATCTGAGTCCTATGTACTACATTTCTGTTGTTTTTTTCCAGACTTTAGTGATCAGGTGCCCAATATTCTACACAGTGTCCTAATTGAATTAGGTGAGAAAGGACCTTGTATTATTTGCATTGTCATATGGAACTCCATATTAACAGGTGCACTTCTGCAAGAACTGTAATCGTTTTTTTTTTTTCTAAGACATCTAGTCAGTAGAGCAGCAGGCCTCCTGGTTGTACTTTTGTAGTCTATAATAAGTCTTTTAATTTATTTTATGTTGTATTGCAAAGAATATATTACAAGTTGTCATGCATGCTAGGCTAGTATTCTCCCACCTACCCTTATTCCTAGGCCAAACTGTATTCTTTTTGACTTATAATAATTGCATTCATTTATGAGGAACAATGCAATTATTTATCGCTTCTTGGCCTTTTGGCTAAGATCAAGTGGAAAATGGGATAATGTGGTGCACATAGATGATGTGTAAAGTCAAGTGTCAGTTGTTTATTTTAGAAATAAACAACTAACAATTAACTAACAATTTCCTCCCCAGTAGTTGATTTTTAAAACCCATAAAAAATTAGAACTGTAGTCACTCTACTGTGCAGTAACTCTCAGAACTCCTCCCCTTTTAATTCCTAATATCTGCTGATCACTAATTTGCTTTCTTTTATGAGAGTATATTTTAGATTCTTCATATGAGCAAGAATGTCCAGTAATTTTCTGTACCTGGTTTATATCACTCAACTTATGTTCTCCAATTCCATTCATGTCACCATGAATGAGAAAATTTGATACATTTTTGGTTTTTTTTAAACATTGGTTCATTTATATTTGTTTTTTATTTACTTTTTAGCTTACTCAAGACACTCCATTAAGTTATTACTTTAAGGAGTTCTAGTCACTAGCATAATCTTTCTTTGTGTCAAATACTTGGTTGGCCTACTCACTGAGATGTTTCAATGTTGTTTGGTAGTTTTTAGTATCCCTCTATTTTCTAGATTAAACCGATATCCATTAGGGCTGTGCAGCTAGACCACTCCCTCATTTTAAGCTTTGTATATTTGTAGAGATAGAGTCTGTGACTTGCTTTCATTATCTATAAAAGGTGGATAATAATAGCCCCAAATGCCACCAATATATCATTAGTATTAAACTGATTATCATACTGTCTAATCTAAATGAGTTGCAATTGTTTATTTTGTATCATGTAGTAATTACTCTTTATAACAGTCCTATGAACACGTAACATAGTCCATTTTGAGCTATCACTTCATAAACATACACATGCATGCACACACACACACACACACACAAACACACACACACATACACACACATTC